>JARUHE010305839.1:0-32965 GCA_031471125.1 Archaeomysis grebnitzkii | reverse complement strand
GAACTTTATAATTGTTGGAACTTGCTAGAACTTTATAATTGTTGGAACTTGCTAGAACTTTATAATTGTTGGAACTTGCTAGAACTTTATAATTGTTGGAACTTTTTAGAGCTCTATATTTGTTAGAAATTTATAATTGTTGGAACTTGTTCAAGTTATTGTAATTATTCATCATTGCAAAAGAGAAGTCACTTGAGTAATGCAAAGTACTGGAATTTCATCCATTTTCAAGGTCTTGTATAGACGCGTCTGAAGTGGGGACGCAAGAACCACACCTCTTTAACTGACCCACTTTCCTCTTTTTTGCTCCTTTGTCACCTTGTTTCAACTCCCTTGTCCCCTTGTTTCAACTCCATTGCCCCTTCTTTTCAACTCCCATGTCCCCTCGTTTCAACTCCCTTGTCCCCTCTTTTCAACTCCCTTGTCCCTTCTTTTCAACTCCCTTGTCCCCTCGTTTCAACTCCCTTGTCCCCTCGTTTCAACTCCCTTGTCCTCTCGTTTCAACTCCCTTGTCCCATCTTTTTAGCTCCCTCGTTCCTTCTTGTTAACTCCCTTGTCCCCTCTTTTTAATTTCCGTGTCCTCTTTTTTAAATTTCCTTGTCCCCTTTTTTTTAATTTCCTTGTCCCGTATTTTTAACTCCTTTGTCCCATCTGTTTAATTTCCCTGTCCCTTCGTTTTAACTCCATTGCCCCCTCTGTTCAGCTCAGCTTCTTGATGTCATCGACCCGATACCTATGGCGTCACGTGACGTCGAGGCAGCATCTCGCGCCTCACACTTCTCTTCACCTCGGTATTCTCTCTGAGGTTTTACTCTGTCCCTTCTCTGTTATATATCTCTCTCTTCTCTGATTCTATCTCTCTTCTCTACTTCTATCGTTTTATATTCTCTGTTCTCTACTCATGTTTCTCTTTATATCCATCTCTATGACGTAATCACAATTTCACTCATTTTTGTGCCATTAACCTGTTGATTTTTTCTATATTTCATTCTTCAGTGTTGTTCATTTGATTATTCAGTGGAGTATAACCTATATTGTAGAGGTGATAAGATAATCATGTTAGATTACACAATAATTTTCAATCCTCGCATATGTTTCAGATTTTTGATTCAAATGTCTTGGTCTCATTATTTGGTGGTAGCCTTGAAACACATTTTCTGGAACCTTGAAAACATTGATAAATGATTGGAATACTTCTTTTAATCTGGCGGTCGAAAGTATCGAGTAAGCCTTTTTTGGTATTATGGAATTAAGTTTTTAATCGGACTTTTATCGTGAAAGTTCTTTGCAAATGTAATTTTTCTTTATTATTTTGTTCATAACATTTGCTCGTGCAAAATGAACATCAACGGTCTTGATGTTCAACGAATATTTGCACGAAAAAGTAGAGTTGTTATGGAGTGTGTGAACGAAAGCACTATTTATATTTTAATGTTGACTAATATTTTTCAATAATTATTATACTAGTTATAATTAAGATGTATTTCAATAATTATAATACTAATTATAATTATAATGTATTTCAATAATTTTGATAAACATTATAAGGTCGAGAAAAACTAACTTGAAAAACTATGACATAAATAATAAATATGATTAGTGTTCATTTTTAAATGTTTATTATCATTGTTGATATCATTTTTAAAACGCAATAAAACTTTTGTTCACTCCAGTATACAATAAAGACGCCATTTCCTGATCCAGTTAATTAACCTCTTGTGAACCTACAATAACGAGATTTTCAATGCAAATTTCAATGGTTTTTAGACCTTATGGTATAACAATAATTCAGGTTTAAAAGGGTTGACGAATGTACATTCCATAGATGGTTGGTTTTTTCCGTCCCATAGACGACCTTGAAGTGGTTTATAACTACTTGTGGCAAGTTTGTTTGTTTATATTTATTATTTTGTTTGTTTATATTTATTATTTTGTTTGTTGTTATTGTTTTTTATTTATTGCTGTTTACTAATTGTTATTACTGTTATTCTTATTCTTATTCTCATTATCATTCCTATTTTTGTTTATTGTTATCATTATTGGTAGTTTTTTGTTATCTTTGCTATTGTGATTTTTATTATTTTCATTGTTATTATTATTCTTGGTTGTTTTTGTTATTATTTTTTGGTACTGATATTATATTAGTGTATTTTTATTTTTACTTTTATTTTGTTATTGTTGTTTTATTAGTATTATTGATTGTATTTGTTGTTGTTGGTATTATATTTATTATTATTGTTTTTTTTTTACATCTATATTATGTTTTTTTGTAAAGTTATTTATTATTATT
Organism: Archaeomysis grebnitzkii; assembly: GCA_031471125.1. Taxonomy (NCBI): domain Eukaryota; kingdom Metazoa; phylum Arthropoda; class Malacostraca; order Mysida; family Mysidae; genus Archaeomysis; species Archaeomysis grebnitzkii. The sequence continues at coordinate 30,675 of JARUHE010305839.1, read as the reverse complement.
GGTGCTTGTTCGTTTTTGTTTGTGGTATCCTTCGTATTTATATCAGTGGTGTTTTTATTATTGGTTGTTGTTGGAGTCGACAATATCATTATCGTTGTTACTAATATTATTATTGGTTATTATTGACATTTTTTTGTAGTTTCTTCTATTTATTTTGGATATTGCTTCTAATTATTAATGTAAATTTAAATATGTGCATTCTGTTGTTATATTAACAAATGTTTGGATTCTGTTAATGTTTTACCATTATTAAATATTAATTTAATTCATAGTACAATGATTGTTTTGTTATTAATAGCACCCATTAACAGTATTAATACTACTGTTAAAACTAATATAGTAGTATTAATGCATTATTTACAGTTATGATATTAATAGTAATAATGATATTAAAGAATCTATTCCTTCTTTTTTATTTTTTATATAAAAGTGTCAAGTTCTATTCAAGATTTACTCGTGTTATCGATTTAATTTTAATATAGAGAAGTCAATGAACTCTGCTATTTACATTTTTACATCTGTTCAATGTATAGTGAATGTTTGAATTCCCGAATTTATTCAATACAGCAATATTTATCTGTTTCACAGGGTAGCATTGCTCTTCATTATAATATTGCACTTTATTGTAATATTACCCTTCATAGTAACATAAGTGTGCTGTTTGTGTGTAATATTCTTTCTTGCTTATCCACCTACAGTCGTTAATATTTCTATTTTGAATTAAAAGTTCTCAGAGTGCCATAAGGACTGCACATTTTTAGTAATTTTTCAGTTTTTACATGATCCAATTTTTAGATTTATTGCGGACAAGGAATGAAAATTCTAAATGTAAAAACTCATTCATGGCGTCCTGGTCTTTAATGCAACTTATTTAATGCTGAACATAAAAATTAACTCCAGTTTGTTAGAAAGAAAAGAAAATTCCATCGTGTCCGATAAATAATATTTATCAATAACTGAATTCTTCATAAGTTACGATCTCGTTCAATTTTTTTGTTTGTTTTCAATCAACTTCATTATAATTAAAATCGTATCAATGTTTTAATGTCGTAACGTGACGGGTTGGAAACACATCGTATTTCTGTTTAAATGTTGTTTGTGTTAATATTTTTAATTATAGATATTATAGATATTAACACACAAAGCACTTTCTTAACCGAAATAGGATGTGTTCTTAACCTGTCACGTTGCGATATTAAAATAGTGATACGATTTTAATTTTTAAAAAATTGATTCAAAACAAAAACAGGTTGGTCGAAAACGTAACTTTGTAAATTAAACCGAAGTGTTTTGTTTTCAAAACAAAGAGGACCTTTATTTTTTGGATGATAGTACGTACCCACACACTCGTCCACAACAAACCATATTTTATTACGTCTTAGTGAACCACTAAAATATTCACACGTCTTATCTAATCCCAAGAGCGTCGTGTGGCGTGCAGCAGCCTTGGGTTCTGCTGATGCAAATGCGTTACAATTTTGGGAAACCTTTTCAAATTGTTTTCCTTGTTTTCCTATAATTTAAATTTTTGTTTTTTATTGTTTTTGTTTTATTATTTTTAAATGTTTTTGTTTGTTTAAGTATGTTTTTTAATTGTTTTTGTTTTATTATTTTTTAATGTTTTTGTTTTATTATTTTCAAATGTTTTTGTTTAATTATTTTTAAATGTTTTTGTTTGTTTAAGTATGTTTTTAATTGTTTTTGTTTTATTGTTTTTAAATGTTTTTTGTTTGTTTAAGTATGTTTTTTAATTGTTTTTGTTTTATTATTTTTAAATGTTTTTCTTTGTTTGAGTATGTTTTTTAATTGTTGTTGTTTTATTATTTTTAAACGTTTTTTGTTTAAGTATGTTTTTAACCGTTTTTGCCTTTTCATCATCATACTAATAAATACCGTTTCACATAATTACTAAGGTTCTACAGTTATAAAGTAAGTGGACTGGTCTCGTATTAACAGATATGGTTTATGTTTCATGATATAGTAATTAGGCGAATATAAATTCACTTGATGTTTCAAAGAAGTACTTGAATATATAGAATTTGTGTAGCATATGTCAAGTACTCGAATGAATGTCATCCATAGTTTGCTTTTGTTGGTGAACGATTTATCAATTAATAAATATTGTTTCTCAAAACTATCTCTAAGTTTTGTTTGTTGCCATCATTGATGCGTTGGTTTAAGCCCATTGAATTGAATGTAATTATAATTTAATGTTAAAAAGTTAAAGGACCGTTTTTCATAGCATAGTCCAATTGTCTTGCCACAGATCGTTGTGTTTAGTTTGAAGATATGAATTATGTTTTCTTTCACTCGTTATAATGAATGATCATTAAATTTCAGCTATCTTTGTATGGAATATAAATCGGTAATGAAAATTTCAAAAGAAAAATAGATAGTATGGCAGTAAAGTATGGCAATAAAGTATGGCAGTAAAGTATGACAATAAAGTATGACAATAACGTATGGCAATAAAGTATGGTAGTAACGTATGGCAAGTACAATTTGTTGTTGCATAACAACCGTTGGTTCCCCTTTAATGAAAGATCCAAACATTCCCTCGGAAGTACACATCAGAAATTGGGTCAACCTTTTCCCCTCACTCTCCCTCCCCCTCCCTCCCCCACCCAAATCCCAACCCAGTACTGCGATCAATGCTTTCATAAATGGAAAACGTTTCCCTTTGGAGGAAACTTTCGTATTTGTTTCACATTTGTTTTTATGCATCAACAATTTGCAAGTTTTTGTCAAGTTGACATACGAAACAAAACAATGCCATGGGTGCCAGTGCGCATGCGTGTGATCGGACTTGGATGCGTGATAATAACTGATGATGCATAATAATAATAATAATACAAAATAATAATAATAATGATACAAAATAATAATAATAATGATACAAAATAATAATAATAATACAAAATAATAATAATAATACAAAATAATAATAATAATACAAAATAATAATTATAATACAAAATAATAATTATAATACAAAATAATGATTATATTGATAGTACATAATAATAATAATAAATATGGAATAATAATGCGTGTTATTAATCTGTCGATATTTACATAGATTTTATGTTAACAACTTCCCAAACGTTAATTGTTGTTGTTTTGCGCCAAAGTTTTACAATAATTGTGTGTTGGTCGAATAAATTTTACGTCTTTCTTCAGATTTATTTTTTCTGTTATTACACGATTATGTAAACGATAATTATACGATATTTTCTCTCGTTTTCGATGCAGAAATGATTGCAATGATATTCTGGTATTCATTACAGTAATTATTTTGTTTTTCTTACGATTGCAATTTGCGTAAAATGGAATGAATACATTGTTCTTTTTTCCTTAGCAACAAAAACCAGTTCCATATTTTCTTTAGTTTTACATCTTTGTGTATAATGTTAAGCTAACTTATTTATATATTTAAAATACATAAAACAATGCCATCCCGATTGATCGAAATGCATTAAACATGACACAGCGGCTGATTAAAAAAATTGTGGCTGTTAAGTTAGATTCCCAAATCCCCAAATCCAAATAAGCTTTCCCGTGACCATGAAAGGAACCGAAAGGCGACATTGACCTTGCACTTGAATCGTCCGTGCCAACAGCACCCCTTACCCTCCCTCCTCCTTCCTCCCCCACAACAGTGCCATGGCAGTAGGGACGCGACCCCGCTGGATGCGTATTGCGTAACAGGACTGCGTACACAGAGGCATCGTACATCGTGCACCAGTCAAGCTCTGCTCTATGGGCGGCCGTGATGGTGCTCGTTCAAGGTCGGCTTTTCGATGGAATGGTTTTCAACTTTGGGGGGGGGGGTTGTATGGGGTCCCTGAAATCTTGAAATTATTTAGAATTTGCTGAATTTATCTTGATAATTGATTTATTTTGTTTCCGGTACAAATTTGAACGAACTTGAACTACACATTTTAACCAAATATCTTAATTAACTAAATTAACTAATTTAACTAATTAACTAAATTAACTAAATTAACTAAATTAATTAACTAAATATCTTGATTGTCTGAAACTGGAACATTGCTCTAATTTAGTTGCGGAATTCTGATAAGTTTACGAATTTAATGGAATATATAATTTAAATTCGTAAAATTTCCAATAGTTTAATTTTATAGCAGCGCATTTAGTTTCGATTATGCTTCAGCGAATTGAAAATTAAATTATTTACTAGGCTTCAAGTAACGAAATAAAAATTATATCATGCGTAGTATTTCTGCATAATTTGTTTTGTCATTTTCAACAATTGAGAGTAATTTGTTTATATTGTTATTTGCAAGTTGTTAAAGTTGACGTGTGTGTGTTTTATATTCGAATTTGTTTGCATGCATGTATGAATTAGTGTGTGAGTATGTAGATGTATGTGTGGATTTAGTTTGTCATTATAAATATCTATTCTGTTGCAACACCTTCTCACACACATCGTAAAAGTGGATTTGAATGTTCCCATCCACTTAAGAAGGAGATAAACGTTATCTTTCTACGCACAAGGCGATAGTGAAACGACATGTGCAAATAGGTGACGAAAATAGAAACACTTTTTATTTATTTATTTAATTATTTATCTATTTATTTATGTGCAAATAGGTGACGAAAATAGAAACACTTTTTATTTATTTAATTATTTATTTATGTGCAAATAGGTGACGAAGATAGAAACACTTATTTATTAATTTATTTTGCCTTTTGTTGAACTTCTTATATTTTAACAATGATAAATCACTATCTGGTGACCACTAGATTATGCTTTTGCGGGCATTAATATAATGGGGATGATACAGTTGGACAAAGCTCCATTTTTCAAGTGGTTTGAAGAGCGAACCCTGGACCACTGAGGGCATTAGTTAAATATATCCATCACATTGATGCCCACAATATCATATTCTAATTTGTTCATCGAATTAACATTTCGTATTGAAATATTAACGATCTTTGCTTTTCTGTAGAATGTTTTTTTCTGAAAGCGAACTACCTTTCATAATTTTTGGGGGGATTGGCAGAATTGAAAAACTGTATTGTGGAAAACTACGTTGTTTGATAAGATTGTCATCACGTAGCTTAGTTAAACTCGCATATTCTAGAGAATTGTTCTCTACATTTGCATTCATTAGCATATCAATCGAATTATTTATTTCTTTAAGTTGTTTGATGTTGATGTTTTCAAATATATAATTGATTTCTGCCATTATAACCGACCATTATATATAATTTATCTGTATATATCTATGTAATGTAATTACGAAAAAAAATATTATTATTATTATTATATATTCTCCCAAAGTTTATTTTATCTTTCTACTGCATGAAATACAAATACGTCACATGCATTAACAGTTTGTTTCAATAATAACTCTCAATGCATTTTAATATTTACAAAAATTACCTGCCTGTTATAGATATAATTATAATTTCAATTTATATTGCTTAATCAACGATTAATTATTTTTAATAATGATAAATATTTTCCAAAAACAAATGATTATTTTATAATAGCATGATTATTTTATATTAACAAATGATTATTTTTTAATAACAATTGATTATTTTTTAATAACAATTGATTGGTTTATAATATTAATTGATTGGTTTATAATAACAATTGATTGGTTTATAATAACAATTGATTATTTTTTAATAACAATTGATTATTTTTTTAATAACTACACTCTTTTTTTTAATAACAATTAAATATTTTTTAACAACCATTAATAGTTTATATTTACAATTGATTATAATTGAATATTTATTTGATTATTGAAACGATTATTTAAATAATAATAATAATATTTAAATAATAATAATATTTAGATAATAACAATATTTCAATAATAATAATATTTCAATAATAATAATATTTCAATAATAATAATATTTCAATAACAATAATATTTCAATAACAATAATAATTCAATAATATAAAAACGTTTAATTACAATTAACAATTAATGATCTTCGATCAACATCGATCACGATGAGATCATTTGTCGAACACGTTCGAGTTCATTCCGACCAATCCAGATGGCGCCACCGATAGTCTACGAATGATCGGTGGAAAGATAATCCACCAATCACGAGGCTTCCTTCTCCATGCTGCCAACTTGTGCGTAGTAGATCATCGCTGGTAGTAATAGTGCTGTAGTAGCAATAATAATAGTAGTAATAGTACTATTAACGTTAGTAATACCAATTATAACAAAAGTATTAATATTACTAGTGGTACTAATAATATTAATAATGTCAGTAATTATAATAGACTTTATAGTACTGGTACCAGTAACATTATTAGTACCAGTAAAAAGTCGTGATACTTGTAGCTCTAAAATGAATGCTTGTAATATTAAATGTAGCAGTAATACTACTGATAGTATTATTGCATGTATCAGTAATACTACTGATAGTATTATTAACTGTGCATACAAACGTAGAAAACTTCCAATCACTGCAGTGACTATAGATAATACTACCAATAGTGTAAATAATATTACGTTATTTACTATATAGTAATAGTAGTATCAGTAGTAATTCATTTGATTGTCTCTGTTAGTAGTATTAATAGTTATTTCGCTTATATTACATTTTTATATTACTCTCACACTTAAATTGTTTCTGAACTTTAAACTGTTACTGTTCTTTTTTTTTCTTTCACGTTAGCCAATGAACTTCAATAAGTATTATCAAGTTTTATTTATGCTCATAATAATAATAACAACTCTTGTTATAATAAGATACTTGGAATATTCATAAATTATCATAATGAACGAACATTTTTTGTAGTACTTGAAGTTTGTCCCAGTTATTGATATAGATTTATCGATTGTAGCAAACACGTAGCTACATAACTTGGATAATATTTGGAAGCGTTTTCCGTTTCAATGTTGTTTTTTGGAGAAAGTTGAACATTACAAATGTTGTAATTGTTTTTCATCTATAAATCTGTTATGTACTTGATTTTCTCATAAAATAAACATTTTATAGATTATTCATATTTCATTCTACATTATTTCAAAGTAGATGATTTATAGAGCAAATATTGCCTATTGATGTCATAGACTATATATAGCCAATGGTCCTCTTAAATATGGTTTTGTATGAGTTTAATAGAAAATTTTTCCATGTATCTGATTTTTTCGATAATATTCGTGTTGTTACCATACAATTTTTACGAATACCCAGACGATTTCTTTTAGTTGGCTAGAAACGGAAAACAATAGTGAGAGAAATCCACATGTTGGAGAGAAAATATGAAGATGGAGGTTTGAACACAGTTGCATTTTAGCAAAGTATTCTTATTTGTCAAATGTCCGAATGACAGCTTCAATGATTTTCGGGTAATGTTTTACATTAGCTCTAATTTAATGTGTATCTAATTGACAATGCTGATCAAATGACAAACTGTTACCATATGGACTAGAATGACAGTAATATCAAAATCATTTCTTAACCCACGTTCTCAACTAAACTTGATTTGACCTAAACTCAACTTTTTTGATTTAAATCACATTGACACAATGTTATAGGATTTTAATTGATTCAATAACAATAGTATAACATTGCATGAATGTGATTTAAATCAAGAAAACCTTCGTCGTGAACTTGAATCGTCATTTACTAATGACTCAAGTTTCGAAGCAGTGAAACGGAATTCGAACCCAGTTTATTTACTGAAAACATTCTGGTGATTAAACGGCGTGGGTTGCAAATAAAATTATATTGTGTCATCTGACTTAAGTCATATATTTCCATATTTTCGTATATTTATTCGAATAATTATATGCGTTAATATTATTATTATTATTGTATTTTATATTTATTATTATTATTGTATTTTATATTTATTATTATTATTGTTATTGTATTTTATATTTATACAAATAATTACATTCATTGATATTATTATTCTATTTTTTATTTATTAAAATAATTATATGCATTAATATTATTATTCTATTTTTATTTATTAAAATAATTATATGCATTAATATTATTATTTTATAGGTCGGATTAATCATAGCAAACAAATAATAGAACTAATAAATGTTATTAAAGAAACCTTAGAATAATTATTTAATTTTTCTAATTATATATAAAAGTCGTTTGCACGAAAATATCTGATAATAATCAAGATATGGTTCCAATTAACTCTCTAAATACCCTTAACATGTAGCGATGTTCTCTTGTCCAGTATTTGATTGCTGTTGCAAGGTGGGATCCGGCTCTCTTGTCCAATCCTTAAGCGAAGTTTATTTTTGGACACCATTTCATTTTATATATATTTAATGATAAATAATTCCGCCTAGCAATTAACTTCATGATTTTAATATCTTGAATGGTCTGATGACCACACCCCAATTAGTGCCACGTCCCGTGGTGATGTGGACAGACACTTTTTAATAAATTATTATCAAATGTTTACGGTCAGTTGATTTAATATTCTTAAGACTCAAGAATTTTGAAAATGCTATATTCAGTTGTGTTTATTTATTAGATCAACAATAGCACAATTAAGGTGACTTGCATTCAATTAACATAGAGCTTACCGCACTTGTGCTCATCAACTAGATCGCCAATAGCACAACTGTTTCTGTCATTAAATAAAAGCAATGTTATGTTCAGATAAGGAAAATATTTATATTGACAAATTATCCAATTATTTAGTGGACTATGTGAACTCTATTGAGCATTGTTCATTGCCTATGATTTTTTTATGGATTATTAACATAAAAATATAATGGTGTTGTATTGTTGTTTATTTCTATTTACCTAACAATTTAATCTTTTTATTAATATGTTTTGTATAACTGCTATTATCACCATTATTATTATTATTATCTTCATCATTGTTATATTCTATATTCTTATTGATGTTATTATATTATATATTATTACTATCATCACTACCATAATTATTATTAACATCATTATCATAATTATTATTATCATTATTGTTGTAACACAATTATTGTGTGTGACAATGACCAACAACATGAACCTCACAAAGTACCCTCACTCAAATGACTCACTGCAACGTGCGAAGTAACTGTACGTCTCATTCTCACGTGTTACGACGCGTGCCCATCCATGTACTTCAGTCTCGAAATTCCTCTTCACAAATAACGTTACTAATACGCAACAAATCTTCCTTCTTGGGTTCGAGCACCTTAGCAATTAGTAAAATTCCACGAATAACTAATAACAACGGTTGTTGGTGATTGTAAATTAATTTCTGGAATGCTACGCCTAAGTCTACCATTTGAACTGTCGCTAATCATGGTAAATTAAATGAATCTAATGGCATGCATTGATTATGTCCGTCTTGATAAGCTCTTTTCAATTTGTTGGATTACAACTTGAAATTTTTATGACCGCCAATGCAAAGTTTATACAATTGTTGACATTGTTTATTCTACACAGATATTTGAGTCTAGTTTCAATTTCAGCTTGAGTTTTTTATACTTGATACTTTATTGCAAGGTAATTCAATCCTAGCCGATACATATTCTGCAAAATAATGAATGTTTTTCAGTGATATAACATCACATTTTATAAGAAACAAGTATACTAACGAACACATAATAAAGACACACCTTCGACAATAGGACAAATGAAGTAACCCGCATTCAATTAACATGGACCTTACCTCACTTGTGCTATTGTCTATCCACATATAAGCAAACATACAAACAAAATAAACATGCATTAAAATGGAGTGGTCGTAGGGGGTGAATATGGTACCCACGTGCCTCTTCCCTCCCCCACTTGCCCCTTCCCTCCTCCACTTGCCCATCGCGTGCATTTGCCACCACACAAATGGACGTCTTGTTTTGGGGGGAAATTCCTGGGAATTTGAGCTGCCTTGGCGCCATTTATTTGTTGAACTTCGTTTCACTTTGTTTCGGAATTTTCCTTTCTGTTTTGAAAAATAAGATTTGTTCATTATGAAAACTTTTCTAATACACCTGTTTAAACCGTTATTTGATAGCTTTAAGGACCGGAATACATCAAAGTTTTACTTCATTCACTGAATTTGACCTTTTAACAACTGAGAACTGTTATCACATAAGGTGAAATTCATTAAAGTTGGTATTGAAAACAACCCTTTTTGTGTTTTTGAACAATTCATCCCTTTTATAGACCGTATCAAAAGGGTTATATTAAACAAATTGTATTTCATTGTTGGTTCTTATAAAATAATAATAATATAAATGTCTCTTAATTTGTTTACAGCGAAGTGTCAGACATCTAAATTTATCGGCGACGAAATAAATTATTAAGTATTACTGGCGATTACAATTCAATTGCATACAATTTGGTATTGTTTGTGGACAAATTCACAACAAAATATTTAAGGAGAAAGATTTGAGATTTTATGTTTTGCCAATCACTCTTAAAAATTTTTTAAATGCTCATAGTTTACATTTAACAATGGATCAACAATAGCACAAGTGAGGTAAGTTGTGCTATTTTAATGCGGGTGACCTCAGTTGTGCTATTGTTGATTCATTATTATTGAATGAAACCAATTTATTTTACATAACAAAACATTGAATTTGATATTGTTTTTATCAGTTGATGTTAACATTATTTTTTATTCAGATCATTAAAGTTTTATTTGTATCGTCTTTAAAATTGTTATTCTGATGTTCAAATGCAGGTTATATTAGCAGTAAACACCTTTCTGGTGAAGTCGAACGTTTTTCTGCATAAATGAATCGGATTAAGAATTGTTTTTGTCACAAATCTCTTCTTAGTAGTTCATAAATTCCAGTCTGGAACTTTCTTCTTGATGACTTTGGCGCCAATTTTGCTCAAATTCTTGCTGTGAAATTCCCTCCATTTTGTCTGACGTTTCGTCGTGGTGGTGTGGCGGTAACATTTTTTCTGTATAAAATATGAATTCACGAAAATAAATACTGAAAAAAATAGTTAAAATAAATATATTTTTTATTTTAATAACAACAAGATTTGATTTGTTAAAGTGTGTTGGTTTTGTTAATGGACTTGAGTTTAAGTGTATGTATGTATGTTTGTTATGTTTGTTATGTTATGTTATGTTATGTTTTAGGGAGTTAATTTGTTTATTTATGATTTGTTTTTTTTTCTGGTTGTCTACGTTGCCATGTTCATACAAAAATAGTTCTTTTAATAATAGTTTTTTTTGTTTATGTTTGGCATCTCAATTAATTTCAAAACATGTTAACATTTGTATTAATTTTTTCTTCTAGATAAAATATGTATCTCTTTAAGAAAGTTGCTATTAATTACTTTAAGATATTGTTGATCCAATATTGCAATTGACATTTACGTATTCCGAATATGTTAGATTTATTGGTTTTATTTATCAACGTTTTTTATACATTTTGAATGTTTGTTGTTAATGAAGATTGATTCAGATATCTGATTATGAGATACAGTTTAATTATTTTTATGATTTTAATGTATTTTTAAAATTGTTATTTACCAATAATTTTCCAATGTCGTGTTATCTAACAAACCTAAATTGCAATTAAAATGCCTTCCAATGCAGTTACACTAATGACATTATGAACAGGTGTCGATCAATTTAAGTTTAGTTAAACAGGTGCTCTCGAATGGAATTTTCCATTCAGTTGCTTAAAATAACTTTTTTTTGATATGGTTCAGTGAGTGGCCTTAAATTGGGTTGCAGGGGAGATCGGGGTTTGGGAGGGGGGGTCGTATATACATATCAGTTTAGTTTAATTATTGCTTTCCCCCCAACCTCCTCCTACATATCTTGCTTGGCCACAACTGTTGAAGGGGCAACAAGATTTCTTGGTATTAGGAGATTGTGGGGTACCAAAAAAACGTGAAAAAAATAACACAAGCAGGTTGTTGTTGTCAACATAATAATTTAATGTATTTTTCTCAATAGACACTTTCAATGTTCTTATTTCCCTTCATCTCTGCTGCCATGGCTTGAGGATCAATAAATCCATGGAGTTGAAAAATTTCACTTGCTTGACTAATTAATGAAACATGATGATGGTAAAAATTATATATATGTATATTATTTAAAAATAAATAAATTTGTTTCTTTATAACTAATGTGTATTTTCTCTTGCAGGTAAGCATCGTTACAAAACTAACATTTGTCTTGAAAGTCAACGAATCCTTCTTTCTAAGGTAAGTCCATTTCTTCCAGAGTGGACCAATGCAGGTGAGTTTTTTCTTTTTTTTAATATAAAAATACGAAGCGTCCGAAGTTTTTTTCAAAAAGAAATCATAGCTACGTTGGAAAACTTAATCTCGTTCGGTAAGGAAATGAAGCCACGTTGCCTTTGGCCAATAATTGGATGGGTGACCTAGTAACCAACGCTGTATGCTGTTGACTGTAAATGTGTTTCAACCATAGCCTGACCCGCTTAGATGGAATTACGAATACAAACAAAGATTGTGATAATGGTCTGTTTTGGTGTAAAGATTTTGTGATATCGATGAAGACTAATGAATTAATTACGAAAAGAAAGACATTTTGTGCTAGTGAATGAATACAGAATTAAAAATAAAACAATCACAACAGTTGTTAATCCTTTTGATTTAGAGATAACGTTTATCTAATTTATTATCCTTCAGTATAACAGTTGCTAAACCTTTTGGTTTAGAGATAACGTTTATCTAATTTATTATCCTTTAGTACTAACATGTGTTCAATTCTTGAAAAATATTTACATTGCAAGCCTTATTTATCTTATCTCTGAAAACCTGGATAGATAAGGATTTAATGAATCTTGACAATATTTTACGTCTATTAATTTTTGCCATAACGGCTAAAATACATTGAAGTTGTCGTTAAAAACCGTTTTTTGTGTAGGAATAAATTGTCCATCAGCGACTGAAAGTTAACAATAATTAAGCATAATCACAAATGTGTATGGGGGTGTTCTAGAACACATCTATAACATCTCTTTGACATTTCGTGATGGTTATGCTTATGCTTATTATTATTATGCTTATTATTATTATTATGCTTATTATGCTTATTATTGTTATTATTAAGATTATGATTATTATGATTATTATTGTTATTATTATGATTATGATTATGATTAATATTATTATTATTGTTATTATTATTATTGTTATGATTATTATTATTGTTATGATTATTGTTATTGTTATTGTTATTATCAAGATTATTATTATTACTATGATTATGATTATTATTATCGTTATGATTATTGTTATTGTTATTATTAAGATTATGATTATTATTGTTACTATGATTATTATTATTATTGTTACTATGATTATTATTATTATTGTTACTATGATTATTATTATTATTATTATTATTGTTCCTATGATCATTATTATTATTGTTATTATAAAGATTATTATTGCTATTATTTATTGTTATTGCTATTATTAAGATTAGTGTTATTATTATCAAGATGATTATTATTAAGATTATTATGATTATTATTATTGTTATGATTAAGATTATTATTAGTATTGTTATTATTATTATATTTATTATTGTTGTTATTATTGTGGTTAAAAATGTAAAGTAACGCAACAAGTATCACAACTAACTCCGCCCGAAGACATTTTGGTTTTTTGGTCCACGGTCGAAATCCATCTTTTGCTGCGCCGCAAATTGTTCGTCGATTCCTACGATTGTCCTTCAAAGGATTTTGTGGAATTTTTTTCGGTCTTTATAAAAAGATCCTCAAGGACATGTGTGTGGTTTCATGGTTTCGTGTTGAGCTGTGACTAGAAGGCCAGCTTCTATAATTTATCGTCCATTGTTGTTGGATTTTCTATTTTGAGGCATTTTTAAATTTGTTTTAGTTTGTATGTTAAGTAATTTTACGCTCGGTATCAATTTAAGATCTATAATTTCTATGCATATTATTTTTGAATTGGTTTTTAACTTTTTGTGATTTCAACCCTTACATTTCTCAAGCGACTTTTTTATTTAAAAAAATTGCATACATTCTATTCAGTACCGAAGGATGAACTATTAATACCAAGTCTAATGAAATCATAGTTTTTTCAGGTCAAAGTTAAAACCTTTTTGACAACATCGTATTTTCGTTTTTGTTAAAACTTTGTTTGACATTTGAATTAGTTAAGGAATTTTATATATAGTTTTACTAACATCCTTCGATTGTTCTTGTTGTTATAAAAACTTTTAATGTTTTATAGTTGCTATTTTAATTTTAAGAAAAAGTACTTGCATTTTATGTTACGCCAATGTAGAAATAAATAAACATATTTTTTGTTGTTACCATGTAGGTTTTTATTATAATTTTCAATTTTTTTGTTTTTATTTTCAGATTAAGTAATCTTAATTGATCTTCGTTCACAAATCAGAAAACATTTTTTTATGTTGCAAAATGAACAAAACTCTAAGGAGAACAACCATCGCATTCCATTTTTAAGCTCTACCATCTTTGTTATCATTAATTGTTTTGGTGTCTATGTAGTTCTTCATTTTTTAAGTTTTATTGTGCACGGAAGCATCGTTAACACTTTAACCGTTCCTTGTAACACTGTTGTTACAAGAAACAGTTAAAGTATTAATGATGGAATTTCAGAAATACGTAATTTTTCCGATTTTAATTATGAAATAAATGACACGTTCAAAGTGTCTTTTCATTGACCTCCTACTCTATTATTGTGCAGTGAAGTGAATTGTGGGTTTAAAAAATTAAAGTAAAGCCTATTTCATTTCAATATTTTGTAGGAAATTAGATTTTTTTTTATTTACTGGGATGCAAAGTAATTTTTATCTTCCATTCGTTTCAATTAATGTTTTTGGGTGTTTTTATTGATACCATATTCGGTAATATTTGTGAACTCTAAGTTTAATATGATGTTACTTGATGAATTGACCCACATTCTAAGATTATCAACGATGTCGGTGAATAATTCTTTTTAGATTTACATGTATAAATGTGGAGAAATATATTCAACTGAATCCATCAGCATCGGATGACCCGAGCTCACTCACCCTGAGGCTATACTGAGGCTGAGCTCAGAGATAAAACAAACATTGGCCACACTAAAAAAGTTTTGAATTCACAACAAACAAATTCTCAGGCCTTATTGAACACTACATGAAATGATGTCCGATTGTTGTTACGTGTTCATACGAATCTATAAACAAATGACTACCCCAATTCCCAACCCAAAAGCCAATGCTAGACTACCACCCACTCTCTCCCCTTCACTCTCCTGCTTCAGCTTCGTTGCAATGCCTTGCAAATATTTGTGGGAGTGGCCAAGTGATGGAAATGTGAAGTCGCACTCTGTTGTTGTTGTCGAATTGAAAACTCGTTTTGCACCTTCGATGTTGTTGGTATTTGCACTTCTTGGAACCTCGCTCGTTTTCCTCCACCATACACGTTTCTCTCCTTTTATGAACTTTGTTTACTCTTTTGTTTTTATTGTAAAGTTTTAGCACATATGTTATGTTGGTTTACAGTTCTCATGTGAAACAGATTGTATTGTTCTAATCTATATTCTTTTTAACTGAATAAATGTTGCATTTATGGTATTGTATTGCTTAACATATACCTTTTCTGTTAGATGCAAACATAAACAATCTCGCACACGCACTTACAAACGAACATTTAGATAAAACAACCAAACATTTGTTATGTTTATGTTCGTTTTGATTGTTTATTCATTTGTTCTAGTCCTAATTTACAAAGCTTATGAATATTCATTTATGCTAATTTACATTCTTGTTTTGAATGTTTTTCTTTATTAAGACTTTGAATTTTGTTTGTTTGCATAAATTCCATTTGAATATAAATGTCTTTTTTTCTAAGTCAAGCTTATCACATCTTTAACATTTTTAAACTTGTTTTTATTTCTATTTTTATATTGTTATTTTAATAAAACATGGCGGCTATAATAATATTATCCTTGCTGATACTGCATAGTTTGTTGAACTTGTAGTGCATATTTTATAATACATAAAACGTTGAAATATATGTACGGTATACATATTTAAATTTGACGTTCATGCTAGTAATTTGTACAGTACTCTATATACTGACATTTAAATAACGTGTTTTATAGTAATTTAACTAATAATATTTTCATATAGTTTTAGCATTTATATTTTTCGGCATTACCACTTAAACGCGAGATTATATTCAACTGTTGTGCAGCCAAATCGACGTGAATGTAAACGAGCCAAAGGAAACGGGTCTTCAATGCATGGCAATCGATGGCCTCCCGCTCTAGCCTTACTACGCAGTTGTTTATGTAGGATTATAGCCGATGTTTTAATTGTTTTGTGAAGGATAAGAAGACCGATAGAATATACGAAAGGGAGAGGAAGATCGAGATCGAAATAGGAAAATGAATAGAAATATAAATATAAAAAATAAGATCGATAGAGGGAGGGATACATAGAGAAAATAACGATGGGATATGTAACATAACATTTTTAGTTGCCAATACGATCAAATATTTGCATATGTTTTGGGACTATTTACGATAGATAACACTACATTTATTAATAATGCAATATACTGTATACAAAATAACATTACAATTACTACTACACTGATAGCATGCACACAAAAACAAACACCTTAACTGCAATTACTGGATACAACATTACCATCATTAATAATGATAATTGTTTGTTTACATTTGAATATATCATTACCATGTAGACAGGACAGTCTGCGGCTGTTACTCAGTGCGTGTTATATAACGTCGTTATTTTGTTGTTTCTCCTTCAAGGTTGCTCAAATTATTTTCAAATTACACCATTTTTGAATTCTTCGTCTCGCATTTTCTTTGAGTTTGTACTGAATGACATTTGAACAGCTAGGAGTGATTATGATGAATTAATTAGATTTTTTAGTTTATTCTTTTCATGCACATTGCTCGAATGCTGTGTTATATTGTCTATTTTATGTGAGAGTAAATCTCTCGTACATTACCATGAGCGAATTCGTCAATAGTTCAGCTTGGCTTTCTCTTTATTCTAAAATTTTGATGGATTGATTTTGCATTTCTTGAAATAGATATGATTGTGATTCCCTTTCAAATTGTGGTGAATGTTCCCTAATTAATCGCGAATAATAATAATTACTATAATGGGTTAATCATTATGATAATTATTATGTATTAATTAATAGTCCTTTGCCATATTTGGCCCAATAACAATGTCTTTTAGTTTGCAGCGTTAGGCAGAAAAATGTGTCAAAACCAATCAAGTTGTGAAGACTGGTTTTGGGCATTAATTATCATTGTTAATTGACGTCTTTGATATATTCTGCGCTGCGTACCTCGGCAAACGTCTCTTTGGTTGACAGTGAAGTGATAGTAAGGAAAGGATTCCAAGGAAGGACCTGACCGGGATCACTCCTCCTATGGGAGGCGCCATTTTGGATTAGCAGTGTGCGAATAAAAAAATTTAGATTGTCAGTGTGAACATAATAAAGTCATAAAAATAATTTAGATTGGCAGTGTGCGAAAAAATTATAATACAAAAATTTAGATTGGCAGTGTGCAAAAAATAAATTTTAGAAAATCTAAATTGTTACAAAGTTAGGTTGAAGTTTGTTTTGATTCGTTCAACCAGTACTTGAAGACTAGAATATTCTTTTTGGCTACACAATGTTGGTCTCACTAAACAAAGTTTCTGCATTCTATTTTTAGTCAATAGATTGATATGTGTACATAAATAGTCTGCAAGAATAATAAATGGCTCAATATTGTTTGTTTAATTCCGCCATTACAATACACAATTAAAATATAATTAATTGTTGTCCTCATTCATATAACATTCAGATTTTAATTCAAGGATACATTTTTATTGCCTTTGAATTTTTGTTGGAAAATAGTTTGGTAGAATACATCTTACTCATTAATGGTAAATCATGGTAAGTTTTTATCATTTGTGTTTTCCTTCATTTATTTTAACGTTTCATCTAGCTTTTAAATGCCACACAGAAATACACGGTATAGATCAATACTGTTTTAATACTTGCTCAAAAACATATTTTTTATCATTTGTCAAGACTTTTTTTTACTTCTATTTGTTATCAGTTTAGTTTATCTTTGATGTAGCATTTGTTATTTTTGTTTTATTGAATATATTGTGTATTGAATGTTTTATATTGTATATACTATTTATCAGTTTAGTTTATCTTATATGTTTCATTGCTCACTTTTTTGTTATTGTATATATTGCATATATTATTTGTTATCAACTTCGTTTATCTTGAATGTAACATTTGTTACTTGTGTTTTATTTTATATGTTTGAAATGTTTTTGTTTCCAAATTTCCTCGTTGTCAATTTGAATTAATTATCAAATATGACCTTGACATCGGTTTGTTTATTGTTCTTTGTGGCGAAATTTTTCCGACTTTATTTGGATCTATCATAGCACAAATGAGGTAACCCACAATCAAATAACATTGAGCTTACTTCACTTGTGCTATTTTCGATCCATTTGCTAATTATGATTTCAATTTATGAAGTATGTCTGTCGAAAATTTTATATTTGATGTCAAGGTGAAATAGTTTGAAATAAAATACATTTTAATAAGGCTAAGAAAAAAGAAAAACTATTTATAATTGGCTAGATATGTTGTTTACACAGTTTTGTAAGGCTATTAATAAAAATTCAATTAAAAATGTATTGAAAACAAGTTTTGTGTAGGCCGGGTGATATCGCCGTAGGTTGAAATCGCCGTAGGTTGAAATCGCCTTTGGCCTTTATATTTTATTCAAATTGGTTTTATCTGCCCAATTATGAAGCAAAATTATTTATTAATGCAACCTTTAAAACAATATAGTTCATTTTTTTTTAAATTTAACAGTTAATAGTGAAGTTATGAATACAATGCGACTGGTTTGCCCTGCAGTACATTTTTCTTAAAAAATATTGAACATTCTCTCAAAAAAGCTTAAAAGTTTAAATAAAAGCTTACAAGTACTATTAATGCATACAAGATTAATCTGTACACAAAAGTGAAATTAATGTCCATCAAAGGAAAACTATTTTGTATCATGCGCAAGACTATGCATGTTATGTTATGTTATGTTGTGTTGTGTTATGCTATGTTATGTTATGTTGTGGTCAGGAATATAAATTGGTCTTACACAATTTACATTCCTGACCACAAAAACTCGGGATGTAATAGAAAACAAATTAGTTTATTGTTAAAATAAAGGTGTGTAGGGTAAAAATGGAAAACTCAAAATCGCGGCGATTTCACCCTACCTTCCCCTATACAATTATGTTGTTTCTATAGATACTTAAGATTGTCTACTGTAAATATAAACTTTTATAACGTTTTGAATGCAGTAAACAATAATGAAAGCTTAAATTGTCAAAAATACATTGAATTTTGAACAATTGTTATTCCCATTCAGAACCATTCTTATTGCCAGCCAGATCCACGAACGGCAATGATTGTTTGTCTTTTTTGGGTGGTTTCATGTCCTATTGTGTGAGTCTTAGAAATCGAACAATTATTCTTTGGTGAACCCGGAAATTCAGATGAGCTGTGGCATTTCCATTGGAGTTATCATTGACCTCTGCTACTGTAATACTACTGACAAGTACTACCGTATTTCTTAATATGGGCAATCTTGATACTATCATCATCATTATTACGGACTTAATAACACTGCCACCATTGCTACTAGCAATGTTTCCACCCACGACTATTACTAATAAGTTTTCATTCACTGTCAATAATGCAAATATTACCATTACTATTACTATAATAACAATAATAATCCATTCATTTCTGACAAAATATCAGGTATTACATTACATTCACTTATATTTACAATATTTTACAAAAATAATAGATTATAGTATTTATATTTTACATTTTGTGTTTTGATGCGTCAATAACAATTTTCTCATTTTATATTCAACATCAGTAGTACTACCATTAATATTAGAACCACCACTACTACTGATACTACCAATACTACTGTAGTAATTGTTAATACTTTCCCCAGGAGTGTTTTCATCGACTCCATTATGATACTTCCTTGTTATTTAGAAGTTGTCATGTTACGACTTGGTTTGACTTATTATGTTATTTTATGTTATTATTAAATTATATTATTATTAAGTTATATTATTATGTTATTAAATTATATTATTATGTTATTAAATTATATTATTATGTTATTAAATTATATAACTATTTTATAGTATTCTAATATTATACTGTCAGTACTTTTATTAATCCATTACTCCATCTTGCAAACGTAATTGCTTTGCAAGACCTAAATTAATCTCAATTTTTTGCGATGCATTTGAAACCTGTTAAAAATGTTCTTGGAATTGTGTATTTTGTTTAGGTTTTTCCTACAATGGTTTACGAAGACATCTTTACTTTGAATATGGATCGAAAATAGCACAAGTGAGGTAAACTCTGTATTATTTGAATGTGATTCACCTCACTTGTGCTATCGTTGATCAATATAATACACATAAGTAATAATACCAAGTGTTGATTAGTTAATATTGTTCGTATTAGTAGTAATACTAATAGTATTGATGTGAGTGATGTTTAGTTTGTATGTTAGGGTTACTAGCAACGATATTTTTTATGTTACCGTATTCATGTTTAGTATAGTGACGTTATGATATTTATTAAAAAAATATGAGTGTTGTAGAAAAACATTATAGTTGTCATGCTAAAAACATTTAAAGGTGTTTTTGTTTGTCAAGTTAAACAGCTTATGTAGTTAATAAACGTGTATAATAAACTAAATTTTACTGTCTAACAAATATAAAATATAAGAATTTTAACAAGATATTAAAGATTCATAATAATATTAATAATTAATAATTACTATTGTAATTGTTCGTTCTTTTATATCAATATTCCTGTTCCTACAACCGTTTGTATTGTTCCTTGTTTGCTTACCTTTGCCATACAGGATGGAATGGAATTTTTTGTCGAACATTTGGGTAATTAAGCCTAACTTTAATTGTAGGATTACTTTCTAATTAACCAAGTTCATTGTTTCGGCTTTGAAAAATGTATTCTTCAAATCTTGTTATTTTTATTATTGAAATAAAGTAAATAAACTATGGATGCGTTTTTGACCAAACTTTTCTTGATTTAAATCACATTGCCGCAATGTTATGCGATTTTTATTGAATCAAGAAAAGTTGATTAAATAAAAAGTGTATAACATTGTGATTTAAATAAAAAAAAAGTTTATTTTAAATCAAATCTAGTTTGGTCGAGAACACAGATTTTGTTAAGAAGTACATTCAAAATAATATTCAATACAATTATTGTTAATAATTAAATTACGCCTAAAAGAAGGCTGCCATTGTTGTTTATACTATCACTATTATTAAAACTTAATACTATCATTACTACTATTGTTTTTATAGTTATCAATTTTTGTATTTTTTACCACGCATATATATATTTGTATTATTATCATTGATAGTTGTTACCATTGCTGACAATAAGAATAATTGTTACTATTATTATTACCATTGTTGACAACAATGATGATGATTATGATCATTGTTTTTGTTTATTATTGATATTTAATATTATTATTATTATTGTTGTTGTCCATTAATGACTTGTATTATTATTATTATTATGTTTGTTCATTAATGATATTGACATGATAAACAATGTCTATAAAGTAATTTAAATATTTAATCATTCCAAGAAGTTTCAAGTTTGTTTTTGTCTTTATGCAAATGCTGCAGTGAAAGGCTTTACAATTAATTGTGAATTCAAAACAGTAAAAAAAACTTAATTTTTATTTTATTTATTCTTTTAATTTTGTGAGTCTAATTCTTATTTGAAAATTTATATCATCTTTGTATTCTTGCACATTGTATGTTGTTGATACCAGGATATCTGAAAGAGTAATTTCATGTTAACATTGTTCAACTCTTAAATGGATTGTCAATAGCACAAGTGATGCAACCCACATTTAAACGATATGAGACATACCTCACTTGTGCTGTTGCAGATACAAATGTTAGTTAACTAAACTAAACATTTTTTTATTTTAATTTAATTCCCATTACAGAATAAAATATTAATTATTAAGCATACATTTTATTGTCAATTTTATGATTGAAAACAAGCTGCCAAATAATTAATTAAACCTTAATTAATTCCCTCAAATTAGTAAACAAATGGAGGAATTAGTAACGCGAATTGTCTTTGTTGTAAAGATAAAGACTGTGATGGAGGGAGAAATGGGGGATCAGGTAAGCTAACAGGCATATATTGGGGGTGGGGGAGGCGTCTCCCGGTCCAGAAATGTTGTTGTGGATGCCCAGTGGAAAATTCCGCCCAAGAACCACTCGTTCGACGTACGTTGGCATTTCGAGAACATTCCAAACCTTTGCTTGACTCCGGAATATTTTTTCGTGAAATTTTGAAATTGAATAAATGGCTGAAAAGAAAATTGAATTCTCCTTCGTCAATGTATCTGATTTTCTATTTTCTTTTTCGTTCATCGTTTAGAATAATGTAGAAAAGATGTAGGTTATTAAGCTGTTTGAAAAATCAGCTTCTATACGTGACCTCTGATTATTCTTGTTGGAACGGTAGATGATTTGTTGACTCTACAAAAATTTTCTTTTTTCAAAGTAACGAAAAATATTAAATTTGCAGAAAAGTTTGTTTAAATGAAAATGAACATAACTTTCTACACTGGAATCACTAAAGGTTTTTCTTAAATCAATATTTACTGATTAGAGCATACATTTTTATAAAAAGTTTGAAATTCATGGTTAACAGAGATTTTTATTTGAAGGCTTAGAGAACGGTGATTTAAAACAAATGAAAGAACATGAGATTATAAGATAGAATGCCCGAAGGACTTTTTTTCCTAAAATTTATACTTTTTCAAATGGTAGACATTTTAGGTGTTTTTAGATTTAGCCAACTTATCTTAAAGTTCATGATTAGTCAACAATTATTTTTTGAAGGTTTAGGGATACTTTTATTGGAAACAAATTAAACAAAAGTGTTAATATAATAATATATAAAATTTTATTAAAAAATTACACAATTTTAAAAACTTAACATACAAACAAATCTTTTAATGCGTAGTATTTACTCGTACTTGTTTTCGCTATACCTATAAATTCTTAAAGAACATATTTCTCATGTGTCTATCTTAAAAGCTATATCTTTGTTAAAATAAAAGTATTAATACATTTAAATTAATTTATAAATCAGTTACTCATATTGGGCTCAGTCAGAGAGCACCATAAAAGAGATCTGCATTGAGGTGAGTGCGTTAATTAAACACGGTCATTTAGATATGAATTCGATTATATACAATATGCATAGGAACAAACTCATCTATCCCAAGAGTTTGGTTTAAAAAATTACAAATGATGTATTCATAACATTTCATTACGCATTTTTTCAATTACTTACAAAATCATAAATTGTCAATACAACTGTGGCTATATTATCTAATTTAAAACATCTTGCAAAATGGTAACGGAGTATATGATAGCTGAACTAGTTTTTATATTATTTTTGGCTGAAACTGTTTGATGATGGTCGAAAAAAAGAGTTCGTTTATCTTTGCCTCCTTGTCTATTTTACATTTTCTTGTTAGATATCTTTGAAACAAGATGTACAATGGACTCCAACATAATAATTAAATGAAAATCCGATGCAGTACTAAAAATGAATCTGTCTTTTATTTATCTTAATCATGTGTTTTTTTTCCATTTTCTATGAAAGGTGTATTGCTGTATGTTTCTTTTTGTATAAAAACATCGAAATGAACAAACATAAGTTTGCTGTTTCTAAGTTTTCACTTTCATACTTTCATATTAGAGAAACGAATAATGTTTTCAATTGTAGAGTTAAATAAGCCAATGCATATCACTTTTAATTCTTCTACATATCTTTCAAAGGAGGATTTGTGTTCTATGTACAGTCGTTCAAGAAATAATAGTCCTATTCGGCTTGAATATTTGAAATGTACAGTCCTAGATTATTCAATTACCTTTGTAAATGAAACATAGTTTATGTTGTAATGTTTTATGGTAAAAACAATATAATTTGAAAATATTTTCTTAAATTCTTATTTGTTGGTGACTCTTTTATTTCTTGCCTATAATACCTAAACCAAAATACGAAATGTTTGCGTTTTTGTAGGACAAATATTTTTAGATACTGTTGGTGAATTGTATTTTTTTAAATAGTTTAAGATACAAATGACTTCAAAGTGAATGTTATTTGATCAATTTTTTTTAATATTTACTTTGTGGTTTTGAGTTTTATTTTGTTCTCGATTGTTTGAACAACCTTTACCTCGTCAAGTCATTTATTTATTTAAACTGTGAATGCAATTTACAAAGATGACTTTGAAGAATTATCCGACACAGATGTTGATGAAATTTGCAATTATAATCTACAAGTTTGATTGGAATTATATTTGCTCTGTCAAAAACGTGATTATTAGTCAGTTTGGGAACGAGTTATAATGAACTTTATTATATTTACATAATTTCAGACCGAAGATTTTTTAGTTTTGGGTCTTACAAAAAAGATAAATTCGCAAAAAATTGAGTGGTATAAATATGAATTTCTAAATTAAACTAATGGGCATACGTCGTCAAGAATGTAAATTTGTATTACGAGTTTGCGACGGAACCGACCATAATGATTGCATATTTTGGTAATACCAATTTACATTCTTAACCACGTATCTGTAAGCATAACGTCCATGAAAAATTTATAATCATAGTATGCGTATTTCATAAACTTTCCCTGGAGGCCAAAGAAATCAAAGTAGAGAAATCATGATTTGAATTAGTTGCAATTAAACACATGTGATTGTTTGGCATGAAAATATATGTCAACATACATTGATAAACCTTTCATATAACAAGTGAACTAAGGGAAATAATCAACTATACAAGACTGCAATATTTTGTCCTGAATATTAGGTCATGCATGCCTCGGCATAATGTTTGTATTTATATCAGATATTTATTTCAATTCCTTAAAACAATATTGAAAATAAGAATCTTTTAAGTTCTAGAACACACATTCCCAACTTTGGTTTTGGCTTTCTAGGTTGGAATATAGAAATAGTAATCAATATTTTGGCGTTAAGCTTTGTACGCAATACTGAGCTTATAAAGGCTGTTCTTCATACTCACAATATGGTTCGAATACTATTGGCACAGATTAAGAATTTCATTATACTGTGCTATTGGGTAATGTCAACCAAACTTCACATTTTCACTTTCAACTTCTGCGAAAATGAAAAAATAGAAAATTCGTACCTCTGTCGTGACACAGAGGCTGGTTCCGATCAATGATCTTCAATTGATGTCCTAATTAAATGTTTTTTTTTGTTGATTCAATCGACTTTCTTGTGGTTAAATCCACTTGTTTTGTGATTTAATCAATTTTTTTTGTGATTCAATCAACTTTATTGTAATTAAATCGAAATCGTATCACATTGATACAAGGCGATGCCGATGCCGATTGATAACTTCCATACAACAAACCAACGAACCTTGACCCTCTGCATTGTCGAGTACATTGAAGTTTGTTTGTTGCTTTGTATTACTTAAATTAATCTTTATTGGATCTGAAAGCACTAAAATTTAAAATCAAGATTGTATCTGTTCAACTTCCAAATTTGTCTTTACAATTTTCCACCGTTTTAAACATTTTATTTTTACTCTTATTGCTATGTCATCTCGCTGGCAATCTACACATTTAATGGTCCTCTATGGACAATTCCCTCCGGGTGCAGCGCCGGGTATAGGCCCGTTTTTTTATATATTCATTCCATGGACGATTCCCCTGTACTCGATATCATGGCACACTATCACTAACATTGTTTTCGCAAGGTAGAGGATAAGGCCACGAGGATAACACATGATTTCTTACATTTTTAGAAGTCTTATCATGTTCCGCCCGTGTGTTCTTCTTGAAGTCGTATTTTAACCTTGAATTACATTCTCATTGTATCTGCCGATTTATCTGGAGGGAGGGCACCCGTAGTTTAGCCAGGCCTCCTCTGGTGAGGATTTTAAATGATGAACGAATTGTTGGTTCGGCTACTTTTGTATTTAAAGTCTTGGGCGGTTTTGTCAACTTATAAAAATTATTTTATTGAATATGAAATGTTGTCTGTTAGCTAAGCTTTGTTCTTCCTAGTTTAAGTTGGCTAAACATCCGTCTGGTTACAGCGAAGCTAAGCAATGTTTATTTGTTTCGTGACTACCTAGGAGCGATAGATGATAACTTATTGCCTAGTCTGTTGAGGCATGATTCCAAAATAAATTTATCTTCTAATTATAAAAATTAAAGTATTGCAATAGAGCTTTGGCTTCAGTAAGTCTTAGTTTTTAAAAATAGGCGATCAAACCTACAATTCAGTGTTTTTAAATTAGTTTGAAAAATATGAATCGTTTAATTTTCAAGTTTAGGAAAAAAGTTCGTTTTTCAATATTTGAAGGGAAATGTTTTTCTAATATTTACGATTCACTTAATCCTTGTACAGAATGACCTCTTTTGAGCCGGTCCTGAACATATGAATAATAATAATAATACTTTCTAAATTTAAGTTTGTTCAAATCTTTTTTTATTTCAAGTTTTCTTTTACACACCATTAATTAAATGAATTAATTAATTATTTTAATAATTAAAATAGTTAGAATAATTTAAAAATCTTGTTATGTTAATAATGATAAAGTTAATCAACATTGCTGATTTCTTGATTGGAATTAGGAAAAAGAGTAAATACATCAAACAATAGATTAACACAGACCAAGGCTATGCACATTAATGGCAATAATAATAATAATGAAATTTTTCATTATTATTGAAAGTGACATTCTAATGTACTTAAATCTTTGACTTTATTTTAGTCTTCAATTCATCTTTTAGTTGTGAAGTTATTTTAACACCACTACCAAAGTAACACGAACTTATGTGTTCACAATATTAATAGTAATTGTGATCGTGATATTAATTAGTATTAATACTTATTATAATGGACTATTCATTTAAATAATAATACGAATTATAATAGTAGTAATAATGGTTTAAAAGTAATAGGTATATGAAGAGTGGCTGATAAGTGATACAAAAACTAGACCATGATGACAGATACAAATGGATTTATTTTTATTTTCTAAACTTTTAAAAAATAGTATTTGAGTGTTGATTTAAAAAAAATAAATGACGATGTTGATTATTTTTCATTTTTTTTATACTTGCCATAAACGTGTGCATGAAAGATATTGCTTTAAATATTTCACCCTCCAATAAGTATATATATTTTCCATCAATACATTAAGTAATATTCAGTTGTAGTTAAAAATGTTGCACATGTCCTTTGTAAGCTATGCGAATGTAAACGTGTCATAAATGCAACTCATACATATGATTTTGTCTTCTAAATTATTTATAATGTTATTCAAAATTTAAAACGCTTTTACCATTTCATGTACATGTTATTCCTTGGTGCCATGTTGCATGTGCATTGTTATTTAATTGTGCCATGTTGCGTTTGCGTTGCTTTTCCGTTTTGCCATGTTGCGTTTGCGTTGCTTTTCCGTTTTGCCATGTTGCATGTGCACTGTTATTTGATTGTGGCATGTACATTGTTATTTCATTATGCCATGTTGAATGTGCATTGTTATCTCACTGTGCCATGTTGCATGTGCATTTCTATGTGATAGTGCCAAATCATATGCACATTTCTCGGAAAAGGGGCATTTTTGGATTTTTTTCATTACATAAGTTTATTGAGAATGTTTGTTTATTCGTGGATATAGAAATAAGCTAAAAAGACCAATTGATAATTGATAATTCTAAAAGCCAATAATTAAGCCATATTTTTTCTTCACGTACAATTGAATTAACAAATAATATTTATTAATTGAATAAGTATGAAATGTGCCAAAATCATTTTTATAGTTATTTAATGAATCTCAAGGTCTTGCTATTTTTAATTGTTATTTTAAAGAGCTTACAAATTCATATGGGAATCTGTCACATGTTTCTTTTTGTGGTGGTTGGTAAAATTGTTTTTATTTAGTATATAAAAAAGTAAAAGTTGTCGCATTACAAGAGGTTGACCGAAGGCAATATGGAAATAATGTTCATAATTTTCTTTTGTTTGTCACGTAATAAAAATGAAATTATATTTCTAACCAACATCTAATGTAATACTGGCAATTATATTGACATTTTTCGCGGTCGATGAACGCAGCGGCTGCTCATATGTCGCCCCAAACTGATCTGTGTATCCAGCTTCAATTATACCAACTGCGTCATATGCGTTCACCGAACGCAACAAATATGTTCATTTCTCACCTTTCCCACACGATTTAATTGAGCGCGCTTATTTAACGGGCCTATATGGATAAACAAATTGCATAAATAAGGTAACCCACGTTCAAATATCATAGAGCTTACCTCTCTTGTGCTATTGTCGATCCACAATATCACAAGTAAGGCAACCCACATTGAAATACCATAGAACTTACCTCACTTGTGCTATTGTCGATCCAATTATATCCGTGATATGCAACAATCAACGTAAATGTAGTTTTTAATTCAACAATGACACAATTTTGTTTTTGAGAAACACATCAATCAGAATTAATGCAGCTTATAAAAAATTGCTTTATAATGTAAATAATAAGTTGGTTGCTTCAGTTGTCATGTTTTCATTTTTTATTTGTTTGTTCGTGTTATGTTCGGTGGAAATAAACTTGTATTGATTTAACTTCTATGTTATGTTATGTTCGGTGGAAATAGTTTTGTATTGATTTAATTTCTGTTATGTAATGTTCGATTGAAATAAACTTGTATTGATTTAACTTCTATGTTTGAGAAACTCGATGTTAAATCTAATGAACAAATTGTCGCACCAACACATGTAAATTATGGTTTTAAAAACAGTAAAGAGAAATTAAAAGGTCTTATAACTTAAGAATAGCGTTTTTGATCAATTCAAACCGCGTTCTCGATCAAAGTTTTCTTGATTGAAATCACGTTCACACAATGTTATACGATTTTTATTGAATTAAGAACAGTTGATTCAATAAAAATCGTATAACATTGTGGCAATGTGGTTTGAATAAAAGTTATTTTTAAATCAGAAAGTTTTATCGAAAACGCGTTTACATTGGAGAAGAGGCTTACAAAGTAAGTGGCAGTGTATTCATTGCTTTGCTTCACTCGCGCTTCACAATTATTTTTATAGTTTGCATCGTTAATATTAAATTCAACAATTTTTTTTATTAAAAATTCTGTCAAATACAATAAATTTGTATTTATTGATAGTTTTTGTAGCCTTAATATTTTCATTGTTTTTTTTTCATTTAAAAAAGCTAACCATATCATAGAAAAAATTAAAATCTTTCAAGTGCTATACCTACTTGAGTTTAATTATAGTCTTTTGTATCTTCTGATATTATCAGTTCAAGTTGTTTCTCTTTAATAACAAAATGTTTGTCTTAGACCTTAATGTTATCAGTGTATATAGATCGTCCTAGACCTTAATGTTATCAGTGCATATAGATAGATATTGGTGTGAAGTATTTTTTGAAGGAGGGGACGTGAGATAGGTTAGGTTTCACATAGGTATGCCCATATCTTTCAAACTTTGTCTTCACTGACGCTTTTTGAATTATCGAGTTGTTGAAATGTATTCTCAACTTTGTTCTAAATTATTATTAAGTTATTATTTTTGTTAAATCTTTAAAAGTTTTGTAATGTTAATTTTTTACCAATTTTTACAACTTCATTATAAACAGAATTTGTAGATTCCAAATAACCATTAATTAAAGCAGGACTTTTTATAACGTGATCCAGGTGGTAGTAATTTAAACCATTAATTTATAGTTTATAAATAACCTTAACTTGTGAATTATAAATAAACACAAACTTGTAAAATTCCAAGTACATTCCAAAAAACTTAACATTTATGCCCGCAAAAAAATTAAATAGATCTTATTTTATTTCTATTTTGAATTAATTTGAAATTCATTTCAATGTAAAATTTCAAACATCTAATCAATTCGACCTCTGTAATGCATTAACAATTTTGATTCATTGTTTTAAAATGTATTTTTGAGAATTTCGTGAATTCTTTTATTTTTCTTTCATCTTTCTTCTCTTGCTTGTGTGATTGAACGACCTTTGCAAGGCCATCAATTATTTTCCTGTTGTTATTTCAAAGACAATTATTAAATTGTATTTACTTAATATCATGTATGGTCAAACTTTTTATATTTATTACCAATGTTTTAATTTTACAGCTTGGTTGTTATTAATTTTATGGAGCGAACTTATATAGTAATATATATTTTTTTTCCATATTTAGTTGTAAATAAATTCTAAAGCTATGAAATTAACAGTGAAAAATAAAATGCCTGTAAGTTATGCGAGCGCACGCGCAGAAGAGTTCGTGACCGCTTGCAATGTGTCTTGTTTGAAAGATAGAATTCAGCCACTGGTGGAACATGTTCAACCTTGGATTATTCTTTTCAAGGATTATTCCTTTTTATTTGTTTTTATCCTTCTTTATATGTTTAATTGTGTTTATATATATATACATATATATACATATATACATATATACATGTACATATATATATATTTATATATACATATATACATGTACATATAT
>JARUHE010305828.1:0-12439 GCA_031471125.1 Archaeomysis grebnitzkii | reverse complement strand
TTATCTAATTTATTAAATAGCTTCAAAATAGATTAACAATGCGTTTAACATCATGGAAATAACAAAACAACTCATATTTGTGCAATAATATAACTTTTATTAAGCTTCATCTTTCGTTGGTCAATTAGACATCTCTAGTTATTTTTACAAGGTGTCGTGAAGAACTTCAATTTTCAAAACAATCAAAGGTCAGAACTTTCTCTTGAAGTGTTCAATTTCTACGATGCATATATCAAAATGTTCAAAAAATGTTAATGAACAAATTTTAAAGATTAGAATCTTTGGAAACAACGTTTATTTTAATTTATAGGTCTTTTTTGTTAACGCATTCAAAATTTAGACACCTATCGGAGATACGGCATTTGACCCTAACATCTAGTTTGCCAAAAACTACAATATTTTTGTTGGAACCTGCCACCTGGAGGCTGGACTCCAAGCACTGCAGAACATTACGTAGTCAATTTGAATTTGGAATGGACAGCATTAATAGGAATTTGTTTGGCAAATGGTTTTACAAAAAGCTTTAATGCATGGAAATTGAAAATATCAAATATGGGTTGCCCCTGCTGGGTTTTTGAAAAAAATAAAAGGTGAAAGTTTACAAAGAGTGAAATGTCGCATTGCTTGTTGTACGATAACTGTAACTTGATAGAATTGAAAATACTAAAAAAGTTTTTGTTTTTAAATTTTGAATACATACACCAACCAATATTTAAGCAAAATTTAGCATTATCGTGACCCACCTAATCTAACTTTGCTCCTCAAATTGTTTTCAGTGACCAAAAACACCTATTAGCTATGTTCAAATTTCTCAAAAAAGTTTGTCCAATAAAAATAAAAAGTACTAGATAAAATGTTTGATCAACTTGGTGTGGTCAATTTCAGTTCTGTTTTAGGTGAATCACTTCTTTTGAGCAACTTGCACTGGCGGATGTATGTTTCCTAAGTAAGCTTTTATTACTATTTTTGTATTGTTTTTTATAATAAATTTTGTCAATAATGATCATATTCTGTTCATATTCACCTCATAGTTCACTTTGCAACTATTTTACAAGTAATTTATAAAATAAATTCCAAAATAAAAATGTCATTCCTTGTAAACTTTGTCCAAATATTATAGTAAATATGGTAATCATAAAGTCTGGTTCCGTAATCGAAAAAAAGCGGTATGAATAGAAACTCACGCTTTTTGTGTACTTGCCAATTTTTTGTTGTTAAATTTTATGGTAACTAAATTTTTTTCACCTTACAATTACAATTAACCGTGTTTTATTCTCATTTTGCTTACTCTCTCGCCAATGTTCATGTTATTTCATAAATTTAACCATGTTTTCTTCTCATTTTGCTCGTTCTATCTTAATTTTTCATTGAAATCAAAATTGTTCTTTCTGTTAAGTTGAAAAATAAGTAGTGAATTTTGTTGAGAATATCCATACAAACTATCATTATTATACATCTTTTGTTGTTAACTTCCAACAAAAGTATAAATCCAGATTGACTGGTGTATGTGCAATATGGCATATACAGAACTATGAAAAAGCCATCACAATAGCTTATTTCTGTTATATTCATACCAGACTCCATAATAAACGGTCATAAACAATAATTAACTCTACATAAATAAATACACGAGTGGTTTACCAAATAAACTTGCCTAAAAATAATTATATATAAATGAGATACATTATGAATAGATAACCTAACCCACTCTCATGTGAGTGGATTCAGCATAAATCCACCTTCAAATCTTGAAGAGTTGTAGTGTTGTGAAACTTCTGTAAGAAGAACAGGTCAATGTGAATTTGTTTTTGCTAAAACTTAAAAATTGTTCATTTGTGGAGCAACGAATTTTCCATTCTAAATAGGCAAAAATTACAAAGCTGTCTCTTTCAAACAACAAATGAAGATTACTTTATATCCAGAGAATGTTGTTGAACGATAGCATGAAGCAAACTAATGGAACATAAAAGAGCAGTGCAACTTGAGCGAATTCTCATAAATGTGAAATAAAACCATGCTTGTCTTGAATAAAAAATATATTTATCTAAATTATTTACAAAAAAGTAATAGGTTCTATATGAAACGGTTAATTATATGTTTCATCACCTCATTTAAACAATTGCTAAATTGATAAATAATTGAAACTGCTAATTATATGTTTCATCACCTCATTTAAATAATTGCTAAATTGATAAATAATTGAAACTGCTAATTATATGTTACATCACCTCATTTAAATAATTGATAAATTGATAAATAATTGAAACTGCTAATTATATGTTTCATCACCTCATTTAAATAGTTTGTCTCGCTAACTTACAGAAAAAATAAATAAAATTATGTATTAAAAACTAAAAAGTTTGCCATTTTCGTTTTAATTCCAAATTTTTGGGAAAATTAAAAAATTGAGAGAGATAGAAAAATAGTTTATGACATCCTGCATAATAATGGTTGTAATTTCTAAACGAATGGCCTGAATGAAAAAGTATTACCTGTGTGTGATGTGATGGTGTATTTTAACATCAATCATGTTTTAATTGCCTATGTCAACTACCTTGGTTAGAAGGCTCAGTTTAATTTAGCCAGGCTTCCTCTGATTAGGATTTTAAAAGAAGATATATCCATACTTGATTTGATAATTCTTTTATAGTGTATCAAACTGATTTATAGGCTGTAATAATCATTGTTTTATCATTTCAACTTCTTTGTTGATACTCAATTAAGTTCCTTTCTTCATAGCTTAAGGGTGTTGAATACCTGTAGGGTGCAACACTGGGCTATGCCTTTTTAACTACACTCTTTCATTTTAGTTGTTTGTAAAAGATCTATAAATCATGATAAATGATATCATGCTTTTAAAAAAAATTCTCAAACTAAATTTTTAAAATTATTTTACATATGGTACTTCTAACTTGGCCAAAAGTTATTTTTAGTTAGCAGAAACTGAGGCTTACATCCTGATATAAATATTTTTGATGTTATATGCTATAACCTAACTATTCATTGAAAAAATAAGTTTCTCTTCTCACATTAAGTAAGCAGAACAAAATTTTAATCAATAATGTATTTTTCTCATTTTTCATTGAACAAATGGATTTATAATTTTATATGTAACTTCAAACAATATTTTCTAAATATAATTTTGATAGGAATATTTACTGAAAAAATAAGTTTTTCAATTCAAGCAGAACATAGGAGAAAATTATTCAAATTTTTTTTTTGTTTAAAATAAATTTGTTATACATTTCTACTCGGTCAAAGCTATAATCTTTTTACAAATTTTCTTGTACTTGTTTTTAAATCTTCCATATGAAAAAAATACTGCTGCTTACCATCCAATATAATAAACAAATGATCTAGGTTTTGGCAATTTGTACATAATGAATGTAGCCACACATATTTTAACATAGGGAAAACTAACTTTATTTCTATGTTTTAATATTTTTTCTTTTCTTATTATAGGTTTGGATAGAGAGTGATTTAAGGAAGATATTGAAGTTTATCTCTGTCAAAAATGATTTCAAAATTACCTCCAACTATGAGCTTAAAAAGAGTAAGTTTGTTGTTTAGTCTGTACAATTTTTTTTAATAAAAAGTTGTTGGAACAGAAAAACATAATTCCCTCTTTTTAAAATTTTTATTATTATGAAATTTAAACACATGCTCGAGTTCTTAACTGGAGTTTTATCTTTTTAAATATAATTTGTTTTTTTTCAACTTGGTTTAATGTTATCTTTATTTTTTCACTCTATATGATAAATAACAACCTTTCAAGTTCTAAGAAGTCTCAATTATATCTAAATTTAATGTAACCTTGAACATTGTAACATTGAAGGTTGTTCAATTATTGAGGTTCTATTGCAAATCTATGGTTGGGGTCACTAAGCGATTATTGAGATTCTATTGCATAATGACCAGGACTATTCAGATTATAAAGAGCAATCTGACTAGCTGTAATGTCAATAGTGAGATCTTACATATTGTTCATGACTGATAATGCTATTTTCTAAAGAGAAAAAACGGAGGCTAAATAGAATAATTAAAATTGTTACAGACCATATCTTGGTATGGTGTCATTAGTTACGAAATACATTGTATCTACCAAGAGTTTTTGTCAATCCCACTTCCTCCTTTAACAGTTTTGTTTTTTCTTTTTAATATAAAATAAAAATATTTTTGTAGTTCTATCTTGGTTGGATTTAAAATTTTGTATATCTACAATTGTCTTCCTTTGAAGTTATAGTTAATTTTATGCAGAAAATACAAAATAGCATTAAATTTTTTTTCAAGTTTATCCCTTTAATAGGGTGCCAAGTATGTACAGTAAAATCTTTGGTCTAGTCAGTCCACAGACCACAAGTTTCATAGATAAGCCTAACCATTTGGATGTATAGTTATTGTTTTGCTTTAATAACATAATATATTTATTAAGTTCCGTATTTATCAACATGAAAACTAGATTATGTTCAGTTATATTTTTGTAATAAACTCCACAATGTTAAGTCGACTTGTGCATATTATTTACATAAGATGAAGAGAGAAAGAAAATAAACAGGTAGACCTAAAACTGACTGAATAACTTAGTCCTACACTTCGTTCTCTCTTGTATACAGAGGTGTGCTATAGTTTTAAAAATATTTATTTACACCACTTTATTTTACAAATGAAAAAAATATATATCCAAATGAGTTTTATTTATTTTGTATCTATTATCTTTGTTTCCTTGATGCACAACCAGAAACAGGTGTTTGCCTCATAAGCTCTTGCAATTACAGTATAATTATCACTAATATCAAAAATACTGTCATAACTAGAATCAAAGGCACAGTCATCACTATTATCAAATTGATCTTCAGTAAATTTTTAATCATCAAAAGTAAACTTTTCTATTTGACTCGCTTAGAGAAGGGAACATACTTATTACCCTTCGACATTTTACGGAGAAACAATTAATCTACTTATGTAATACATGCTAACAGACACTAAAAGTTGCTAACATGTGTTGCCAGACAAATTCCCCCAGAACATTCCATGGGAGGACGAAATAAAGTAATAGCATCAATTTTTCATGAGGAGAGTTTGACACCATTCATCCTTGGGGTAATGTTTTCATGACATGATAATGCTGTCACTTGCCATTAAAGGGTTAATATATATTTTGTGATCATTTCTTGCTATTTTCCAAAAAATATTCGGTATTCAATTTTTTATTGAGCAAAACGTCTAAATTAAGTTGAAAAGTTTCTTTCTTTATTTTTCATTGAAGCCTGACACCTTGGTAGGTATGATCACATTGAACATTTCTATTGTTTTCCCTTATTTTTTTTATTTTTAAATGACATTGATTTTTCAGTTTATACTTCGAGTTGAAGCTGTGAAACTTTATAGAAGTATTTTAAGGCTTACATATAAACTGCCTGATAAACAACAACAAAAAGAACTAAGGTCTTGGGCAAGATCCGATTTTGAAGTGAACAGACATCATACAGATGAAGTTAGTTTATTTTAATTTAAATTTCTACCTTTAAGTAAATTAGTTAATACTTGAATGACTAAACTCATAGGAATCCCATATGCTGTTCACATTTTAGCCTTAAACCCATAGATTGGTCCATTGAGCTTACCTTTAATTTTAATGAACTAGAATATAAATTGTTGGCACATTTCTTTTATCTGCATACTCTTTCATCCCTCTCTGTCAGTTCATATCCATTTTGTTACCTCCTGCTATTGTTATTTTTCAACATTGATTTTGCCTCACAAGCCGCTTAATGCATTCTTTTCTGACTTGCTTCCTTGTAGTCTTGTTTTTTTTCAACTCTGACATGTCACTCATACAATGTAATCATTTTTTATAAAGATACAACATTTTGAAGTTGATATAAACATGTTCATACAAAATTTAAAATCTGTTTGAATCACCAAACTCAAATGGTAAATCAGTTGTTTTTTTCAGACTACGATTAGAGGACTCTTGCTGATGGGCAATAAACAGCTTATAGAACTAGAAAAAACAGTGAATATGGCCAATTCTTGATGTAGAATTTATTTTTTATGGTTTTAACAAATGATTGTAGAGAAAAACATTATTTATATTTCATCTTTTGTATCTTCCTAATTTATTTTTTTTCCACTGAACTTATTTCCTAAAGAAGAATAAATCTTTATACATTATGGCTGTAATAATTATTTATTTTTTCAAAGAAATAAAAAATCAGATAAAGGCAATCTTTATACAATGTGGCTATGATATCTGTTCACCTTTTCAAAAAAATAACAAAGTGTAAGACAACAAACAATAAGATGAAGAGAGTATAGAATGCTACTTAAATATGTTAAAAATCTATTTTCATCTAGGATGCCACTATACTGTATAGTCCCATTTGTCAAATTTCTTATCTTGATGGGGCTGAGAAAACATCAGAAGCATTTAACATCTTAGACTATCCAATCAAGACAACAGGGGACACTTAAAAAGACAAACTTATGGTCGGCTGATGTTGTTCCACTCACACAATCAAGAAAAGAAATAAACCATCGAACACAGAAAACATGCAGCAGCAAACAATAGGGAATTGACTCAACTAATCACTTCCTTACAACACACAAACTAGAGGAACATAAAAAACAACAGCCCTATACTAATCATATTCATATAACAAATCATCCAGACATACATCAAGTTCATGCTTAAAGGTCCCAATTGAAGCAACTAACACCACAACCTCCATCAAGCCAGTCCATCCTTCAACCATTCAATGTGAAAGACCATCACAGGATGGATGAGGTAAAAATAGTTTGGAGGAATGACTCCGTGGAACACCTCTATTATCCAGGACAAAAATATCCTCCAACCCAGGAATAAAACCATTCAAAATCTACCACACCATCTTAAAATCATTCCTTAGAAGCCAACCCTTAATGGAGAACAAAGATAATTCTCTTAACCTCTGAAAATATGACAACCCATCAAACCAACTCTCCCAGTCCATCTTCTCTGGACAGATTCAAGAAGTCTGCTATCACTAATAAACCCTGTGTTCCACATAACTGAGGCCCAATCTATATTAGGACGAATGTGAGAAATAAAAACACTCCTCATGAAGGATGGCGTCCTGCAAATAGTTCTCTTCAAAATACTAAAAGAGACTCCCCCAGCCTTACTAACATTTTCCGTAATATGCAAGTGGAACTTCAAAGAAATATTCACTCTCACACCCAAATCCCTACTCAGTTTTATCTGGTATAGGCTCACCACCAGCATTGAACAGCTCCAAATCAGGAGCCCTTTTGAAACGCCTACAAAAGTTTAATCTAGTGCATTTGCCAATTGAAATCTATAGACCTTACAATTTCCTCCTACTATAGAAACAATCAATGTTCCTATTCAGCACACCATGAGAGCCATCAAACCCACAGCCAGCCAAATACAACTTCAAATCATCTGAAAATAGGCAAAACATTGATTACAGGCCATCAATCACAAAATTTACATAAATGGGGAAAAACAAGGGACCTTCTTCTTCTTTGGGTTTGTAGAATGATGTTGGAGACAAGGTGTCTGCAAATAGAAGTTTTAGAGCCATGCTAGGTTGCCCGGTCTTAAAACATGTAAAAGTAATCAAATGTGTGCAATAAGCCTAGATAAAACTCAGTCAAGCTCAAACCTCCTAGTGTCCATGACAAAACAGAAAGTCAATTTGAGTACCTCTATCCTAATATTGGATTTGAACCCTCCATCAGTCAACAGCAATCGCAAAGTAAAAACACAAATCCCCAAGTTCCAAAGACCTATACTTAACATTTTCCTATGTGCATCATAATGATTGTACTCCAGCATGAAATGATCTATGGTTTCGTCCACATTGCAGCATTGAGGCAAACTAACTGATGATTATCGTTTCTGACAGCAGAATTTTTAAAGATAACAGAACTGTTCTACTGCGGTAATTTACAAATTAGATTGCGAGGGATCGGCATTGGGGGTTTCACTTTAACTCCGTTTTGTTGTGATTTTATTTCGGAAAATGTGTGCAAAGTTACCAATCAAACCCAATTTTATTTCACATTAACAGAAATGCAAATGTAAACAATCTTTAATTTCCATAACAAGTAAGTATTGTTATTTCGGCAGTAAAACTATATGCCCAATCTCAACCAATCCTTGCATTTCTTCAGCAAGGGACCCATAACCGAGCCCTGAGGAACTCGATCTGCTATAAATGTCAACATAATAACAACAAGCACCATGCACCACTGACTTCATTCTCCTTCCATACAAAAAATAATGCATAAATTGAAATTGATCTAGAAATATATGCATAGTTTTACCATTTATCTTGGTAGATTAAGATTTAAATAAAATTGTTTTAATTATGAAAAGAAGTTAGATTATAATCTACAAGCCAATTTGTTTTAATAATTTACGTTTTTCAGTCAACTCTGTGATATATTAAATTGAAATTTAAAGTGTAAATATATTTGTAATTATTCATATGATTTATGACTTTTATGTACATATTCTAGTTTACTTCTGTTTATACTAAATGAAAGTATGTTTAATAAATTTTTTGTTGACAATTTTAAGCCTTTTAAACTATTGTAGATGTTTATTAAACAGTAAGCATGGTTAGGTTTACAAAATAATTATTACATATTGTTTTTTCTATTCTACCTGGATGAGAACATGCCTCATAGGCCTCGCCCAGTCAACTGGGGATATTCTATCTAAATCTTCCAGTAAAATAGACAGAATTTCTACTGCAAGGGATGCCAATGGTTGCATTCGATTGTGCTAGAAACTCTCGGTAGTCGCTGATAGGTGATAAAACCATCGTTCTTCCTCCAAAAAAGAACTGTGATAAAAAATGAGCAAATACAGGAGAGATCCATTTACATTGGTACACATGGTCCAGGCCAATACCTTAGCCTTCCACATTGTCCACTTCAATAGTAATTTCTATGGAGAATGTAGCAAGTATAGATCTAAAGCATTGCCCTGTAAACACCTGCATATATGATGGACCAGGGCTCACTCTGAAATCTTGATGCGCTACTTTATTATTTTACACAACCTACACCAGTTGATTGATGGCCATAGTTCAGGTATTCCTGCAAGAGTTCTCTGCAAAGACAATTATGGCAGGAGAAACAAGTTCTAGTGGCGGGAAATCTCAATGGTTCACAACTTTCACAGCTCTTAAAAATAAATGGTGCTGAATACCCTCCGGGTATAGGCCCATTTATTTATATATTCATTCATTCTTAAAAAGAAATGTCAGTTACGGCTTGAAGGAATAACTATGAATGGAAGAGACTGGAAACATTTAAAATAAGTGAGCAAGCTAAATGTACTAGACTAGGACACCTTCTTTGTGCATTCATTCTGTATTCGTTGCACTGGTGATGAGCAATTGTGCAGTACAAAAAGAGATCAACATTTGATGGAAAATGAACGCAGTATGACCGGTCTATCTGCTCAATCAAGAAATACAGAGTTGAACTTCTGCTGTACTAAAATTGTTTGTTGAAGAACATATAATAAAAAAAAGTTGGTAGAATGAAAAACATTTTTTTCTCATAAACATCTATATGTTAGAAGACCATCAGCTTCTCACGTCAGCGTGATCGAATGCAACCATAGCTTTGTGACCCTCCACTGAGCAATGATCTTGGTGAACAAATTATAAGTGGGCTCAATTTTTTTCTGCATAAAATCTACAGGCATTCAAGGTGAGGCAAGTTATGACCAATTTTTCCATTGAAGTTTAGTAATTTGAGGCCTTCCGCTCGATCTGTGGTGATCACAGTACTCTACTTGAAATTTAGTGGGAGGAAAGATTGCTAGTGTGTGTTCCAGCAGGGAATAAACGCTAGCAAATGATACTTTAGCCAATTCAATGCTAGCAAAGGCATAACCAATTTGAGAGTCTGTCCTCAGAAAAAATACCAAGTGTGAATAATCAATATTTTGTTTGCTTAATTTAGAAGTGGAGCCGCTTGTGCCTCAAATACCCAGAGAAATTTGATCCTTATGCTATCCAGCATGGCATGTTGTCAAAGGAAGAAGTCCCGTTAGTATACATGCGAGATCGCAGGTAAGAGTTTGGGTGGGAGAACTAGAGCTGGGTTGAGCAACATGAGTCTATGTCCATCACGAATAAGCGATGTATATTCACCGTATGGATGATCAGATAGAGGGACCAGATTTGTACCTGTGAGCAACAGTAGGATCACGAAAGCCTTTCAAGATGAGTAGAATCATTTACCTAATTGAAACCACTTAAGAACTCAAAAAGGGATATCTTCTGTAAGTAAAATAGGTTTCATATTTAATGTTTGGGACTTTTTTGAGGTAAGTAAGTTCAGCAGAATAAATATTCCACAAACAGTGTTGAGCCAAAAAAATGTCTATTTTTAGACTGATTTTGTAAGATATTTTTAAAAACAAAGATATCATAATTTACTTTAAATTGATTTCTATAACTCAAAAAGTGATTATAATATAAAAAATATACAACTTATACAATTGCTAGAGTATTTTTCACAATGATTATTCACAATTAATGTGAAGAAGAATGTTTAATTTAGAAGTTTGCGGCAGAAGTGAATACATGTATTTAGCTGTTGCCCTCAGGTCAATGTCATCAGACCTTGCATGCTCTTCAAACTACGTGATCAATAATTTTAGTCTTGTACAACTGTACAGACTAAGTTTTCTTTGAAAAGTAGTAATGTGACCAAACATCTCAAATACAAATTTGTTCTTTCCATAAAGTTCGACATCCAAAGTGATTCGTTATGTCTACAAAGAAGTTATAACTTGGCAATCTTTTGTGGATACTGCAAGTAGGGATTATCTCGACCTTTAATTGCCTTCTAAAAGTGTTAAGTATAAATTACATCCTATTATCAAATGTTGACAAAACTGTCATGAAAGTAAAACTAAAAGAACATAAAAAGTTATCAAACTTAGGCTTAGAAAAAGAAACGGCAATGTACATTTCAATACAAGACATTAGACTCAATTTTAGAATTGAAGGATTCCATTCAATTTGGACAGCAGAGCTCCAGGCAGTGCTAAAGGCATTGGATTGGACTAAAAACAACATTTGTTATATTTGTAGATTCAAAGAGCGCCTTCCAATCTACAGCAGCACAGAACCTTAAAATGAATAACATTGTATTTGATATCACAAACCTTTTATACGACCTTGAGATTCGCCAAATACATGTTGTGCTACAATGGACCTCATCTCATTGTAGCATAGCAGGAAATACAATTGCAGATACTCTGGCAAAACAGGCTTTACATCTGTCTAACATTAATGGTTTGAATTTGAAGCCAACTCACAATGATTTAATAAAACAAATTAAAGAAAAAAACGACCGAAAATATGAAGCAGAAATGGATCATTAAAAAGAACCTATTCTATATGGGATTCCACAGATAAATTTCCAGCAAATCATCCATTGAGAGACTTAGAAATTACCCTAGCAAGACTGAGAATTGGTCACATATATATCTGAATTCCCTCATATTCACAGACTTAACATTGTGGATTCACCAGAATGTATTCATTGCAGGCCACCTGAAACCATACACCACATGTTCTTTGTCTGCTTCAACTTGTATAGCTACCGCTGTACATTTCTGAGCCAATTAAGACAATTGAGAATATTTGGAAACCAACTAACGGAACATTTCCTCCTTGGAGAAGGAAGCTTTACTGTGGGAACATGGAATCAAATTAACAGTGCAGTCGTGCAATTTTTGTTGTCGTCTCAAAAATATAAATCTATTTGAAAAAAGACATGATTATAAAGAAGAAACAGAAAGAAAAGGAAAAGGTTGCAAGAACCGTAGACCTTGAAGAAATTGAAAACAATGAAATGTGGACTAAATGAGCAATCAGCTTTAGAATCTACAAAAAAAACAACAACAACAATAATAATTCATAAATCATAATATTAATTATTATCAAACATTTTATGAAAACAATTAAAGTACTAACAATTGCATTTAAACATTATTTTATCGAATGAGCGGCCATTATGTGTTTTTCAACATTAAGATTCATCCAGGACTTTTGTATTACTTGTCGCTGATTGGCGGGTTGAAAATCCTAAGCTCGGAGTGAGTCCGGGGTTAGATCCCACGTCTTAAACCTGTGAAAGAACAGAACCGCCATTTTGGATCCAATCTCGGGTTGATCCGGTTTGTAAAAGAACGCTCTCTGGATCAACCCGTTCTTTTAAAATATTAGGAAGTGCACTTTGTGCCGTACTTTTCAGTTATTCATGGATCCGATCCGAAACGTCAACGGCCCTTTTACAACCGGATTCGATCCGGGATTGGATCCTATTATAGAATATTATACAGCACATTAGCTACAATGGCAAAGAGCGCTGTCGCCAACAGCATCTGGTGTTCCCAGAC
>JARUHE010305817.1:0-12440 GCA_031471125.1 Archaeomysis grebnitzkii | reverse complement strand
TGTTTTTAATTTTAAATCCGTTACAATGTATTTGTTTTGTTTTTAATTTTAAATCCGTTACAATGTATTTGTTTTGTATTTACTTTTAAATCCGTTACAATGTATTTGTTTTGTATTTACTTTTAAATCCGTTGCAATGTATTGGTTTTGTTTTTCATTTTAAATCTGTTGCATTGTATTGTTTGATTAATTTAATATTTGTTTCGGGTAATTTGTATGTGTTTTATTTTTAATGATATAATTTTTTTATTGGTTTGTAGTTAAACTAAAATATTTTTAACAACGTTTTTGTTGTCACTTGCATTGCTATTGTCTGTTCGTGTCACTGATGGGTGGAAAAAAGTTGAGTCTTCATAATTATCATCAGTTGTTGATTGTTTAGAACGATGCTGTGCCATGGTCAATATTTTAGGTGAAATTACCATCCTGGATTGTGTCCTTTCAAAATTCTATAAATTATTTTTAATTCGATCTAACTTTTGTTGTGCTCGAATTCAATTCTTCAATTCTTTCGCCATAGCGTTGAGGTGGAGGAAGTTATTTCTTAACAAAATTTAGAAGGGATAGTTTCACTGGCTTTAGAGCTGATGTCGAATGAGTGTAAAAGAAGTTTTTTAGTTTAATCTTGAGTAAATTTCAGGAAATTGTCATTTCATTAACTTTGCAGTTTTGGATTATGAATGTCTAAAATAATAATTTCAAATATCGTCTCTTTCATGCTTAAAGAATTTCATCTTATATTGAAGTTATTTGTATGATTTGATGTTATTGTTTTAAATAATAAAACGTACGAACTCAAACTATTTTCACTCATTTATTGCCACTTTATTGGCAAACAACTGTAATAATGATATTTTTAGTAAGTTTATGAAATTGTAAAAAAAGTTTTAAGATCTAATTAGAATGAGTTGAAATAGTTTTGCAATAACTTTAATGGAGATTCATGCGAGTTGTGTTGCATAAAGTGACTTTTATGGTCGTTTGACGAGCATCGTGCCAACTCGTTCTTTACATGGACATTGAATATATTTTCTTTAATTCTTTTATTACAAAGAAAGGAAATTGAAGAGAATTAAATGATAACATGTGCGAGCAAAACGTTTCACATTTCCGATGTACTTAATGCTCGTCTAGAAACCTCCGAAGAATGTGATGGTAATTGTTATGGGAAATGTGCATTTATGGGCTGTAACTGGCAATGGAAATTCACGAAGTGTATCAAATAACGAACGAGGAATTGGTTTTCATTTCTTAGTTTATTATTATTGATTAGTTAATTATTATTGATCAATTAATTAGTATTATTAATTAATTATTATTGGTTAATTAATTATTAATGATTAATTAATTATTATTGATTAATCTATTATTGATTAATTAATTATTATTATTAATTAGTTTATATTATTGATTAATTAATTGTTTAATTATTATTTGTTAAATAATTGTTATTAATTAATTAATACTATTAATTATTTTGTTTTATTCTTATGTAAGCCATCTATTCGGATGATTTATTGTAAAAATATTCTTAAACGTTTATTGTGTTTTTGTTTTTAATCTAATGTTGCATTTCAAAGCTCAGTTTGGTTACTCTAACAAAACTGGATTAATTTTTAATTATTTCATCAATATATATGATTAATATTTAATACATTTAGTTAATTAATATTTAATACATTTAATTAAGTAATATTTAATACATTTAATT
The DNA here is from genome assembly GCA_031471125.1 of Archaeomysis grebnitzkii. NCBI lineage: Eukaryota > Metazoa > Arthropoda > Malacostraca > Mysida > Mysidae > Archaeomysis > Archaeomysis grebnitzkii. The sequence goes on along the minus strand of JARUHE010305817.1, from coordinate 10,729 downwards.
AATTAATATTTAATACATTTAATTAATTAATATTTAATACATTTAGTTAATTAATATTTAATACATTTAGTTAATTGATATTTAATACATTTAGTTAATTAATATTTAATACATTTAGTTAATTAATATTTAATACATTTAATTAAGTAATATTTAATACATTTAGTTAATTAATACTTATTTTATTACCTAACTAATGAAATGCCAAGGTTAGATTGGCAAAAAATTTGATTATTAAAATTATTTTTACTGAAAACTATTTTATATTTATAATTCCCCGTCTTATTCTGAACAAATTATATTTGCATTAAACTTCATTGAAAAATGAAATCTTCATTTGTTTCATTTTTTTAAAGTTTTTTTTTCAATTTCTTTTGTCCTCATTTTTGTAATTTTTTCATAAAAAAAAAAAATTTGGTTTAAAATGGTTTTGATTTCAGATTAAATGAAAATATTTTTACATCGAAAGTTTTCATTTTTTTTCTAATTTCCTAACTGTTTTTTTCACTAGTTAATAGAACTACTCTTTTTGTCATTAGTTAATGAAATTATTTTTTCATTTGTTGATAAAATACATTTTTATGTATTAATATAAATACATTTACCAGAATTATTTTTCATTTGTTGATAATTTTTTTTCATTATTTAACCGAACCATTTTCGTTGCAGGCGACATCACTCAAAAAGGATACGAGAAGAAGAAGGGACGCCTCCTACAGCCTTATGTCACGAAGGATCAAAGTCAAGGTCAGTCCCAACAATTTTCAGCTTTTTTAAGGATTTTTTTTTATTTTGTTTGGTGAATCAATCAAAATTATCTTGGTCTAATTTTTGTTGAATTTCAAATTTATTTTTGGTTCATATTTGTTTGTGTTTCAAATTTATTTAATTTTACGTTTATTTAATTTTCAAATTAATTTAGTCTTTAGATTTGTTTAGTTTTCAAATTTGTTTAATTTTAAATTTGTTTAATTTTTAAATTTGTTTAATTCTCAAATTTGTTTAATTCTCAAATTTTTTAATTTTCAAATTTGATTAATTTTCAAATTTATTTAATTTTCAAATTTGTTTGTCTTTCAAATTTGTTTACCTTTCAAATTTGTTTAAACAATTTAATTAAGTTATTAAGAAATATTGTTTTAACTTGAAACATGAAAAGTGAACCAAAATTGTTTTGTTTATAATTTAAAATAAAGTTTATAAAAAATTTGTTTTGCTATTTTAGAAATGGTTAAATTTTGAATAAATTAAACGGCGATGTATCAAATTTTAAATTAAATTTCAAAATGTTTTCCATTTCATATAAATTGGGAATGGATTTAATTGTTGAACAAAACTATTTAAATTTTGTGCTTTTTTATCTCTTAGAAATAGTTTGAAAAAAAACTTAATGAATGAAATTCAAGTTTTTGTTTTTTTAAAACGTTATTTCGTTTTTATTATAAAATCGTTCTTTTTTTTTTATTATAAAATCGTTCTTTTTTATTATAAAATCGTTGGTTTTTTTATTATAAAATCGTTGCTTTTTATCATTCAAGTCACTTGAATATTTTTAAACCTAGCTCGACAACACCGGAATTCCAATTTGTTTATTTTTCACAAACTTGATTTTGTTGACAATGTGAATAAATTTTAACTTTTGGATTAATTCTTTTTTAAATCTTTCATCTAGTTTCATCAAGCACTGAAACACATTATTATTGTTATTGATTTGTATTTAATATTTTTTCAAAAACGTACAAAAAACTAAATCAAATCTTTGTGAGCTGTTACAGCTGAAAAGTGCTCTATAAATTTGACACATTATTATTATTATTAAATCTCATCTTTCTGAGATGTTAATAATTTTATTTCATTTTTTTTTCATGAACACAAAAGTTTCACTAAATGTGTTTCTGTTCATAATTCAAGAAGTTTAGTTTAATATGAAGCTGTTTAATTTATTTAACTATTAAATATTTAGGTTTTAAGTTTTAAGATAATTTTTATCTCGTTTATAAGGATTAATATCATCAGGTTTACTCTAGCCACTCAATGCCATTTGTCTATTGTTTTGTTTGTTTCTTAAGATAAAACTAAAAGAATTTGTGGTTTGTTACTTCTAAATTAAAATCATGAAATAACATTAATTTAAGATTTACAAATGACAATTCTAATACAAGGTTCAAACATTTATTTAATATCATTAAACTTCTAAATCTTTTTTCATTATTTATTTATGACTTACATGAGTTTGATTTGTGTGATACAGACAAAAACCTAATTGACTTGTCATTAACATAATATTTTAATTGTGTTGGTTTTTTTAATACTAATCTCTAAAAAACGTTAGTTTTAATGGCTGATTTACCAGCAATTGTGGGTGAGGTTTTGCTCTTCCATAAACCATCCTTTAATTGTTCCCATTATCCGTATTGTATTTGTATCCACTATCTGTACCCTGGGTCCTAACTATGGCCCACAACCCGTGCCCTAACTATGGCCCACAACCCGTGCCCCAACTCTGGCCCACAACCCGTGCCCCAACTCTGGCCCACAACCCGTGCCCTAACTGTGCCCACTACTAACACGTGCCATGTTGTAGGCTCCCACGGCCACCACCATCATTACCAACAAGCAGGTCCCGGCAGCCGATCCCGACGGTCTGACCACCGCAGTGTCACAACGCACGAACAGCGATACTTGTCAGGTACTCAGAGGTTCCCTTGAAAACCCTTCCAACCTCCCCCAATTCAGGAAGTTGCCTTGTTGCTCAAAGGGTTAGACATTTCAAAGACGTTTGAATTTTAATCTTTCTTAAATGTGCAAAACAGACATTTTTGTTGCACTGTTTCCAACAAAACCCTTAAATGGCAACAAGGCAACCAATCTGAAAAGTAGAATCCAAAGTAAAAAGGTTGTTCGAAAATTTTTGCCACATTTGTAAATATTTTCGACATTTGAACTGTAGTTTTGTAATCTCTCGAACGTCAGTGAATAGGAAGGTATTGTTTCTTCAGTTTAACAATAACAATAATATTGTTATTATTCTTTAGTTTATGTAAATGTTGTTTTCATTTATCCAAATTGTATAATTTCCCATCGCATCTCTTGTTTGTATATTTGTAGTTGTTTAATGTATTTGCATTTGTGTGTATTAAAACAATCCAAACCTCACTAAATGTAGATTCAATCACTGTACAGTGTACAAGATGTGCAGTTTTAGATTTCATCCAGTTTTTGTAGTTTTTTTTTATTTCTCAACATAGTTGAAACTGAAAATTATTTTAACGGACGTAAGTTTTTGCACACTCTTTATAAATCTTGATAAATTCATCAATCATGGCTTCAGTGTGTATATAAGATTTTTTTTGTTTGCTTAACATGGTAGTTTAGAAATAAATGTTGGTGCATAAAAATTACAATGAAGGTATCGTTGTTGGAACAAATGCATTATTTTTTTAATCACTAAATGTGGATTTCTATTGCAACAATCAAATTAGTTCTGAAATACATTTTCAACAATTTTGAAATTATCATTACATGAATTCGTCTCAATATATTAAATGTTGTTTAGCTAATTCAAATGGACAATAATATGAGATGAAGTAAATATTTGTGTTTCTATAGACTATGATGACGTCATCGTTATGACAACTTTTTATTCGTATTTTTGTTTCGGTGTAAATGAATGTGACAGATGTAGTTGAAAATGTCGAGCTTGTCTTAACAAACTTTTTGCTTCACTTTGTATATGTGAATGATCTGTCGTTAATGATACATGCTTTTATTTGGATCGACAGCTGGCACAAGTGAGGTAAGCTCTATGCTATTTGAACGTGGATTGCCTCACTTGTAATATTGAAGATCCATATAATAGCACAAGTGAGGCAAGCTTTATGCTATTTGAACGTGGGTTGCCTCACTTGTGCTACTGTGGATCCATTTAATCTATTTTCTATTTGAATATTTATCTCCACGCTAATAGTTCGCTGGATAGCTTTCAAACAATCTGACTAATAAAATCGACATATTTTGAGGCCTTTTTTAAAACATTTTTGTTCTTTGATTTATGTGTGAATAAATCTTTTAGTAAAAAACTGGATTGATGTCTCTTTTTTATATTTTCCATTTCTTCAATCTTGGTTATTCGTTATTAAATGTTTATTGATTTGTTGTTCCTTGCATAGTTGACCCAAATGCATGGTTTACATTTCCTTCCAATTGTTTCTTTGTTCATGTTTTCATTTAAATGATTCTTATTTTCAGGCATTGATTGTGGCTATGGGTGTTATTATTCATTTGTCATACTGAACTTTTTTCTTAAAACTTCCAAATATTTTCTGACTTTTTTCTAAGTGTTTCACTAAATAGTTTTGCCTTTTTTTATTTTTGTTTTATTTTGTTTTGTTTTGTTTTACAACTTCATTTATTTGTTTTTTAAATTTAATTCGTATCTTATCAAACTTTGATAAGTTTCGATTTTTTTATATTTTTTATATTTAGTTTTTTGCTTGAATATTAAAATTAATTTTTTTTGCTTTTAATAAATCCTGAAATCCTAAACATTTTAAATGTTTAAACTGTTTGATAATTTTTAAATCACTTTCTATTTTAGCTTCATTAAATTTTATAAGAAATTCACACTTTTTTAAAATAGTTATTAAATCTAAATTTTGTTATTCCATTTTTCAATTGCATAAAAAAATAGTGAAAAAATCTAGTAATTTATTGTATTTTAATATCAATTCATTAATTGAATTAAAATATATTTTGAATGTTGTTAAATTTCATATTTTCATTAATGTTGTTTTTTAATATATTTTATTTTGCATGCCATTACTTAGCACGTTTTATCTATTTTCCTTTGGTTCTGTTTATCTTATTTTTACTTTTACTTCTTTCTTTATTTTCCATCTGCACAGGTTTTCTAAATGATGAAAATTTATTTATTTATTATGATTATTGTTTATTTTTAGTTTTTAAATTATTTTATTATTTGTATGAAATGTAATTGATTTAAACTTGTTTACAAAATAAACCCATATTCACTTTAAAGCTTTTTGTGTGCCAATAAATCTAAATTATTTGAATTGTCTTTCTAAAAATTCCAATTAAAGCTCAAATGAATATGCGAATGTTTTGTGAACGCCCAAGTTAGCCTAGGCCAATGTACCCTTGCCAATCCTGGTAGTTTAGTGTCTTTGTCCCTTCCCCGATTGGATCAGGTGGAGGGGGGGAGGCGGGAGCGTCCCCGTCCACGCGGTCTCGCAGGCGGGCCCAGAGGAGAGTTACCCGCAACGAATCCAGATACCATTCGGGTGAGTGACTTTTTTTTGCAGACGACCGAGGTGAGTGACGTCACTTTTGGCGGGCTTTTTTGTTATTATTTCGCGGGCCTTTATTGAAGTCTTATTCACAGATTATCTGTCCGGTAAGTATCCGATTGTTTTGTATGCAGGTACTATCGCCCAAGAAATAAGAGTCCCATGTAACTAAAGATTATTGGCTGTTTTAATGTATGAACACTTTTGTTTATTTGTTAAGCGATAGTAAATGTAAATGAACTGTTGAAATAAATAATGTTTAAGTATTATGAAAATGACAAAAATGTGAAAAACATTAAAATTGTTTTTGATTATTTACGAAATGTTGAAATTGTGATTTGCAAACAAAATAAACGAGAATGTTTGAAAGGTTGTAATAAGGTGACATAAATGAAGGTTTCTGTGATTCCTTTCCTGCATGTAATCATGATGGAACTTTCCTTCTTTTTTAATGTTTTTGATTCCGACGTTTGTGGAAATTGTTTTATTTTATGGTAAGTTGTTCGAGTTACGTTGTACTTATTTGTGTCTAGTTCATAAAGTTAGTTCATGTCGAAATATTTTCTTGTCTTTGTTTCACAACAAAATTTTTGACTTCCTCATTCATATTCATAGACGACTTCAACTTTTTTTTGTCAAAAATCTGAATGTGTCGACATCTCAAAGGAGGTCCTCGTTCATTCCAAGCCAACTTGGGCTGGATTTTGAATGTTGGAAGGTGTAATTTGTATGATTAGGTTCACCTTCGTATCTGCTTGGCAATTAATTGCAGACCTAAGCACCTCAGCGTGCAGTGGATAATCAATATAATTATGATCGTGTGGGGTCAACAGCAATTTGTTTGGATGTTAACAACAAACGTTTCGTAATTCAAGGATAAAACAAATTAATTTGCTTCACATGTCAATATTTCGTTGTTTTTTGTTCTAATGTTGATGACATTGCTGTTCAATATTCATATTTAGGAAAAATATTTTTTTTCAAATGTGCTCGTTTTTTTATTGTTCATAAATAATTTAATCTCTCAATTGTTTTGCTTACAACTAAGAATGTCCTTAAATAATTTACTTAAACAGCATGCTTAAGTTTTTCCAACTTATTTATTGAATATAAATGTAATAAAGATGCTGGTTAAACATTTAAAAATAAAAGATTTAGTTCGTCTGTTATTATTTGCATAACAAACGTCGATCATTTACAAGACCTGTAATATTATCGTTGTAATTGTTGTTTGCGAAGTAATTAGTTTAAATGAAATTTCTCAGTTTTCAACTTAGTTGTTCAGGAATTTTTTTTGTTTTTGTTTTCGGAAAATTGAAATTAATAATCAAAGGTTTATTTTAAATTATTTCCATTGATTAGTTTGTTTAACTAAAATTGCCGTTGTGTGATAAGTTCTTTTAATTCACATTTGGTTCTTATTTCAAATACTTGAATTGCATCGCATAACTAAGAATAAACACGGCCTTAAAATAACATTCGTTTTACGATCAAGTTGTTTACATTCAAAGATTTATTCATATTTTTATATCCAAATTTTTATCAACTTTGTACTTGAATAAATTTGTTGGTTCATCTAAAAATAATTTCATAATCCTTGTTTATAAAAAAATCTTTTTAGCCAATTTTATAATTTGTTGAAAATTCTTCTCCAGACTTTGTTATAAATATGTTCAATGATGTTATGATCCTTGTTATAAAATTATCTTTTTGAACTGAGTAATGATAACAAAAGTTCCAACTTTTTTTTATACTTTCCAATAAGTCAATAGTTGTAATGGCTTTCAAAGACATAACACGTTCTGGACTAATACGACGAGGGGGGGGGGGCCTCGTCGTATTAGTCCAGAACGTGTTATGTCTTTGAAATTAATTTTTTAATAGTTGATTTTGTTTCCATTCATTATCCTACTCGAATTTGTGGAAGCAGTGCTGAGTAAAACATCAACAATCTTTGATTTGTTTCTCACTAAGTGTGAAATTTGTTAAGCAATCAAAGGTTGTTTGTAACAGTGGTAAAAAATATAATTTTCGTTGTAATTGTTAGTTTGTGTCATGTGTCGTTGATTGGTTAAAGCAAACCAATACTGAATACTCAACAATTAATTAACATGCAAATGTACAATTTTAATTTCTTTTTCATAAAACATTGAAACATAAATCAGCAAAATAAAACTGATTGAATGTTTTATCGACATAATTTTCTAATTTAGAGACGAAGTACATAGATCGGTGAATGTAAGGTGAGAATATGTTTATGAATGTCCGAGGTGTGCTTAGAATTCCTGTCGAAAGAATGTTTAGGCCTCTTTTAAATATAAATTCTTAGAGTAGTTCTAAGGCGTTAAAATGATTGAATGACGTAGTATACATTAAATAAGATTTCTTCATAAACTGCTTTTAAATTAGAACGAAAACATTTTAAAGGCAATAAAAATGTTGAATTGTGAGTTAAGGAGATTGTAAATTGTGCTAAATTTAGCCCAAGTATCGTGTTAGGCATTTCACGCTCGTCTTTAACGAGCTCTGCCTCCAAACCCATTTCACGCTCAACGCTACGAGTAAAAATGTTGGCAAGGCATTCCTTTCGATATCCTAAATGAGTGCCTCATTGCGTCTATTTATTTCCTGTTGGTATGTCAGATCCTCAGTTTTGTTTTACATTTTGAAGAAAATGTTTCGTCCTTTTAAATATTCTAAAAATGTTTCGAGTTTTTATCGGAAATTTAAAGCTAAATATTACGTGGATGTTCGTATAATCATTTTCTATATTGCTTTGAAAGAATCTATAGAACATTGTTTTTTTTATACTTATAATGTGAATACTTTTTTAAAATTAAAGTAATTGATATTCTGTATCTCAATTAAACAAACCAAGATTAAACTTTCTGCAAATTCCATTGGAACAAAAAAAATTACATTCCACAAAAGTTTCAAATTTTGTTTTGAATGAATTGTCGCTTCAATGATCATCACTCGCGTGAATTGTCTTCTAAGGGGTCGTTTTTGACGATTTATTCAACATTGAAGATGCTTTCGTTGGAATTATTTTCCTCTAATGAGGGGAAAAATTTATTGAAATCGATTTTTTATTCATCCAATTCAGCCTCGGTTATGTTGAGGAAATTAATGTTCGTTTAATTGACTTGAATCCAATAAAATTCAAACGTTTTATTTTATAATTAGAAAAATTTTCCGTCTCTTCAATAAAACTTTAATCTGTGTTAGTTTTAATTGTCTTTTTTATTATTTTAAAAGCTCAATAATTTTGTTGGAAATTAAACAAATGCAATAAACAGCTTTAGCAAATAATGAGTCCCTTTTTATGAATGTTTTACTCAAGTCTGTTGTTGGTTGATCTGTTTAAAGCCCTTATACACCCTGCATGGTCAATGAGACCTGGGTCTTCAGAAATCTTAGTATAACATTCTTCATCACAGTTGTAGAATATGGTTTGCTCTAAATTTTGTACTATTGTTTTTAATAATTTTGTAAATAAGTCTAATATTTCTTAGAATCAGCACTACTGCTCTTGTTTGTAAACGAATTTAGACTATACTAATATCCAGCTGAAAATGGTGCATATACTCGTATTCTTTAATAAATGTAACATAGTTAACTTGAAAGTTTTAAATTTTGAGAACATTTGATAAAATATATTTTTCGGAGAATGACAAAAAGTCCAAAATCGACGCACTGAATGAGACTAGCATCAAAGTAGATCCCCAACCAATAAAACTTATATATAGTATAAATATAGACGCTTGTTACACTATTCAACATATGCGAACAAATGTAATAAGTTTCTATGACTCTAAAATACAACAGTAAGCTGTAATCACTTAATTAAAACTTAGTTAAAATACATTCTGAAATCTTGAAACTTGTTGAAAGTTGTTTAAAAATTTGTTATTATAAAAATATTTTATCTATTGAAATATTATTTTCAATCAATTCCATAATTTGATTCTAATTGCAATTTGTATTATTTAATCAACAATTTAAATCTAGTTTTCAAATTGTTTTTGTGATATTAATTAGTTCTCAATATTTTACCGAAGCCTCGCCTAAATGTTTTCAAACGTTTTCTGTCAACTACGTTGGGTAACTATTATAATTACATATTTACATTTTTCAGATTTAACTTATAATATATGAACTTTGAAAGTTAAGTTAATATTAAAACTAATGTTTGATATTTTCAAATAAACGAGCACGTTGTTATAGTTTAGAAATTTGACAAATCTACGTAGAATCAAATAAAAAAAATATTAAGTTAGTTTGTTACAATTCCGTCGTTGTAATCGTCAAACATGTGTTGCAAAATTTATTTTAACAAAAGTTTTGATTAAACATGATCTGAATCAATGTTTTTTTTATCACAGCTGGATTGATGAGTCTAGGTCAAAAATAATCCTGTTCATAATTTTTTCAAAACTTAGTCCATTTTTTTAAAATAAATATTCGACGGTGATCCACACGTGACTAGCAATAAAAAAATTACATTCATAACATTAAATAAATCTCAAATAAAAACCAAACTTTTATGTAATTGATTTAAATTTATTTTAAAATTATTGGCAATTTTTGATCTTTTGTATTGAAATTGATTTCAGTTTTTTATTGAAAAAATTTGAGAGGTTGATCCGTTTTGGTTTGTCTGTGTTGGTAAAAAAATCTTTTGTTAATTTTCTGTTTCATGACAAACAATCAGTGTGAAAAAATATTTAAGTATTTGATTCATGATTATATTTGTTTGATTAATTCAAGTTCCTTCATCACAAAATATATTTAATCCCAAATATTATTTGACATTAAAATCATGATTACTATTATGATGATGATGATTATTATGATAATGATTATAATGATGATTATCATTATTATTATAATGATGATTATTTTGACATTAAAATTATGATCACATAAAACGATTAACAAAAGTGTCAAATGAATTTCGACTCAGTGGTTTCACGGTCGACGATCCTAAGGATTCGACGGCGTCAAATTTCTTCAATGTTTTCGTCACCCACGACGACAACGACGACATCCACGATCAGTCGATCACATTTCAGGATCGAGTTTGGTTTTAACCATTGCACGGCTGAATTTGTTTGGTCTTTATTGTAATAATAAAAAATAATAATAATAAGTACTAAGAATACTAAGAATAATAAATAATAACAATAGACTTTATTAATTCCAAAAATACATTTACAGAATAAAAAACTTATAACAATGTTTACAAAAATAACAATGGTATGTAATTTGGAAGCCAATAAAAGAATCTAATTCTTATATGGCAAAAAATGTATTAGTTTTATAAATTTAATTTACAGTATATAATATTAGATTATACAATATACAATATTTAAATGATGAAAAATTAATACCTCGCCACACAATAGTTTTTATATTTTCTT
>JARUHE010305795.1:0-12443 GCA_031471125.1 Archaeomysis grebnitzkii | reverse complement strand
AAACAAAAACAAACAAAAACAAACAAAAACAAACAAAAACAAACAAAAACAAACAAAAACAAACAAAAACAAACAAACAAACAAACAAACAAACAAACAAACACAAACAAACAAACAAACAAACAAACAAACAACAAAGCGAACTGTTATGAAAGAGATGGGTTTGTAAAGAATAAAGCAAAACTGTTTCCATATATTCAACAGCTGATCAACGATAAACAAAAATATTCAAACAACAATGTTGTGATGACAAATTAAATTGGTTTAAGCGCTACATAATTGTAATCAAAACAACTGAAATCTATTTGCGATATAAAATTTCTAATTAAGATAATTCAACCAAAAGCGACATGCATCTGAGGGTAGTTAATTACATGAATTGGATAGGCCTAAACTATACTTTGATAGGCTTAGATAATGGTGGCGCATTGGGTCATATTATGTGGCAATATTAAATGAACTTCCATACCTAAGTTTATGAGACTATTCACAACAGAAGGTATTGGTTTGGTTGAATGAAAATGCAATTTCAAATCCATAGATCTAATCCATAATTCATCCATCCATAGTCACACGTCTAAGAAACTTTAATTCGTATTCAATTTTCAATTCAGCCGATGCAACTGACCATAAATATGATTTTTGTGCTATTCCCTCCTAATTTCAGGAAAATGAAGCGATCGATCAATTGTAGAAATTAAGCTGAGCACGGACTTTTGCCTAATTGAAGGGTAGTAACAGAGCATTTTGTCTCTTGTGATGCCAGATGGATTCATGTCTACGCTATGTGTGACCAAGACTACTCCCGCGTTAATAGGCTTAAATTAGGCAACTTTAGGCTTATCTATGATAGCGGTCTAGGCCTACGAATGATATAGGTGTGTTGTCAGCACGTGCTTCTTTTCTACGTGTTTAAGGAACATCCATTTTCAGTTGGGAATTGACATTATGTCGTTAGTTAGTTTTTTTAAATCCAAAACGGTTTTATTTCACATTAGTTTTATTGAAATTGTAAAACAAACTTGCAATTTCAACACAAATAATAATAGAAATACAATAAAAGTGAAAGTTAGAAGTGCGTTTCAAAGAATTTATACTTTTAACATTATTCACATAATTTAATAAACAAAATATATATATATATATATATATATATCCGTAAGTATATGTAATGTACTATCACCAAAAAATATAAGTCCTCATCAATAGAAAAATATTAAAAATATTTTGGATTTAAGTTATGAAATCCGCTTTGTAAATGAAACAGGAATATTTATGTTCTACTTATTTATGTATTAAGGTTTTGCAACCGCCAACAACATCCTTTAAAACTGTTTATTTGCATAACTTTATAGCTGAAGAGCATTTTTTGGGAGATGATGCATATATATTACTATTTAATTATCATTTTGTAGCAAAGTACCAATGTAAAAATAAATCCTCAAAACAAAAATGTGCATCATGTCATTTAGCAGATTGGTCAAACGACTTGCTAAATAAAAGGATATGCCAAGGGATTATTGTTGAATAAATAATTGTTCAATTTCCATTTCTTGTTATAGAAGCAGATTGAAAAACGATTTTTGGAATGTTTATTTTGAGGAAATTTCAGGATTTGTATTTTTTGTGTGAAACTAACAATTCATTTATTCAATTTCGACCATCATTATTATTTAGGATTTGAGTTAGACAATGGGTCAAAAAGACCGAACGGAACATATGACAAACGCAACAAAAACTTAACCTACTTTCCAATACTTAAATACGCAATAAACGCTTGTGCTGTGACGTCACAGGTCGCGGAACGTTGCATAGCTGGAGTGATTCATGACATGCAAGACAGCAGCGCAAACAATGTACTATTTAACATCCTGTCTCCGTGGTTAGTAACTATACACAAATAATACGATCTGGATGTAGACATAAGGGGGGGGGGAGATGCTATCTAGATGAATGTTGTGAGTTAGGATGGTTCAATACTATATACGGAGAGGTTAAAATATAGGGAGGAACAATGTTACTTGTAAAGGTTAAACTATAGCAGCGGGGGGAGGGGGCGGTGACATACGCACAAAAATCGTTCGGCAATATATAAATGATCTAGACAAAACAGTACAGTGCTCTAATCGTATAACCAGTGTATAAAACTTGGCAAAACTATAAAATAGCGCTCCCAAAGCTCACTTTTCAATGAAAAAAAACATAACATAAAAGACCGTTCTTTTTAACTACGAAATATATATATATCTACAAGAGTTTATGCTAGAACAACGTATAAATAAAACAAAAAATACACGATATATAATGTATTCAGGGGTTTTAATATACACGAGTCAAGTCAGGTTAGGTAAGGTTCCGTGATTTTGAGATTCATCCATTTACTGGAAACATTTTTGCTTAAAGCTTAAACAAGATTAGAATCATTAGACCATATTGCAAGATTGTCAAGTATAGTTGAATATTACAAATTTCAATGTGCAACAGAAGGTGAAATAAGTAGAAGCATTTCAATGTGCAAGCAATTGCGAAAATTTGCCAAAGCAGGATTGTAATGTATGTGAAAGACAAAAGCAAGTTCATTTTAATTCTGAATTTGACCTTCAGCTATTAAAAATGGAATGTTCAGTTAAGGTTAAATGAATACCTTCACATAATATAAGGAAGACCAGCTTCTATAGTTTTTGGTTTGACATTTTTATGTGAAACATTTTTCGAAATTGAACTACTATAAAATAATTAGAATTGTTTAAATAGCATTGATAAAAATTAAAGTTTTGTTACATCACCACAAACAATAGATTTGAATAATGTGAATACGTTTTCAAGGATTTTGAACACAAGGTCTGCAACAAGAACTGGTTTTAAAAAACGGGAAAAATTTAATAAAACAAAATTTAACCAGATTCGAACCTGGATGGAATTACCAGACTCCATTGACATTATAATTAGATTGGTAATCAATTGGAAAGAAGTGAGGATGACAAATAAATCATTGTTCTGCAAAGACAACGCACAAACTGCCAGCACTTTGATAAGCACATATAAACTCGTTTGAATATTCTATAGCTATGGTGCGCATTAATCCTTTTTCACAAGGAAGTGAATTTGAATAAATGTATATTGAATAGATTTTACTACAATATTCTTAACAAACTTTAAGAAAATATAATGGTACATTTTTTAAAAAGATTGTATTATATACTAAATAAGTATGTTTAAGTAATACAAAAATGTTGATGAGAATTATAGGTTAGATTGAAATGTTTATGAAATGCCTGAACCCTTTAACAGACCACATTAATACTGTATACCCAAAAAATCCTGTTTAAGCATGCCAAGGTAGTCTCTTCATGCACAAGGGCTAAACAGAAGAAGGTAACTCACCATCAAAATGCGTATAGGCCTTGTCCTTCAGGAGGGCTCCTGCACCGAAATCGATCAGTTTGAGGACCCTTCTTCCTTTCTTGGTGGTGAGCAACAGGTTCTCGTCCTTGATGTCGCGATGTATTACCCCAGCGGCGTGGCATTCGGTGATCATTGCCAGAAGCTGTAGGAAAGAACGTTCATGTTTAGTCAATGCAAAATAAATAAATAACCACAAACATATTATGTATTTGTTTAAATATTCCCAGAAATTATTCAGTAATCACAGATGCTTTTTACAACTATTAGCAGTCTTTGTGACGTCACCCACCTGTTGCATATAGTCCCTGGCCTCGTCCTCAGGCAGGGCGCCCCTGTGGGAGATGTAGTCGAAGAGGTCCTTGCAGGGTGCCGGTCTCTCGAGGAAAAGGTAGAAGCTCTCGGGGTGCTCCTCCCAGGCGAGGAGCTTCACGACGGATGGGATGTGGTGCACCCGCAGTAGGAGAGCCACTTCCACGGGCACGCGATGGCCTAGAACCTGCAAGGGAAGAGGAAGGTTCGTATGGTAATTTAAACTGTATCAATTACTTATAATGCAAGTTTAGATATTATAACATTTGATTATGTCCATAAAATTATGTGAACTGATCATGACCAAAAACCAAAGACTCACCGTGGTCCAGGCGGGCACCTTGCCCTTCTTGATCACCTTGATGGCTACCAGAGCTCCATCGCGACACCGTGTCCCAGAATAGACGGTCCCGAAACCGCCTTCGCCCAGCACTTTGCTCACTTGTCGCCCGTGGGCGTCAAGGACCGTGTCGATGGAGTATTCTTCTCGCGTCGCCGCCACCACTACGTGTCCGATGTGGCAGTGGGGGCAACCAGGGGGGCCCTTAGGGGGGGATGGCGCCACCATCAGCTGCTTTATGCCCGCATATGGCAGGCTGTTGGTGCGGGGCGTTGTAGGGGTCAAGCATGGCGATGGGCGAGTGTCGCTGCTGGGCGAATTGGGAGGGGCTACGTTGGCGTTGCCGACGGGCAGGTGCACCGGGTGCATGGCTTGTGGCTGGGGTGGGCCTTGTTGCTGCGATGGTGCCGTGAGTTGGCTCGGGCGGACAGCACCGAAGTTGCTTCCCACGCCATCGAACTGGGAATTAGCTGAAAAAGAAAACAAGAATTAGAATAATAAACTTAACTATGAAATAATACATTACAATTATAAATAAATAAATATACAACTTTTGGATTAATATAAATTTTATAAATAAATGCTCAATATAAAGAATGTTTTCATTAGGAAATACATTCTAACACGTGTAAAAATAAAAATATTTTCAGAACCGTTAAGATTTGTCCAACCATCGTTGATAGATGTCGAAATTTGTGAGTACTACTGGCATAAAATGTATTTGTACTTTTGTCAAAAACAACGATGTAATAGTTGTCGAAACAATTGAAACGTGTGAACAGACTATTTTATAAACACACTGAAATAAATATGAATCTTATTTTGATTTCAAAGGGAAAGTGAGAAACGAAACCATGTGGTTGCCTGTTGTGCATTCGGCAACAACTCTTTTATATCACAGCTTCTCTTTGCCATTCAGATATTCGCAAAGACAAGAAAAAGTCAGCGAATTAAAGAAATAAAAAACTATTAGAAAACAAAATATATAAAAAGGTAAAAGTACCTCGCAGTTAACCTTTCTTGAATTAATCAATAAACACACTAGAGCTAACAGATACGAAATAAGTTATGCCTTAACAAATAAATAAAAAAACAAACAATTAAATAAATAAACAAATAAATAAATAAATAAACAATTAAATAAATAAATAAATAAACAAATAAATAAATAAACAATTAAATAAATAAACAAATAAATAAACAATTAAATAAATAAACATAAAAATGTTAATATGGCGAAGTGAACAGAATACTCGTCTGTGGAGTAATATTTCACTAGCGAGTTCTAATACTCTTTAGGCAAAAAGGAAACGGTATCCGTGGCTATCTAGCCTTAATTCATACATATTAAGCTTAACCCGGTTTCGAGGAAGCGCCGTAAGCTGGCGTACCTTTAGGCACATACCTAGTCGTAGGTATTAATGATGTAAGTTGCCATATGAAGCAGTGTAGAGTGAATGAACATTGTGGTCCTATAATGGCTGGTGTTTGAGGTGGACTTGCATTATTATTATTATTATTAAGCTAATGTTTAAGGTGGATTTGAGATTCAGATAATTATTCTGTTCATGAAAGAATTTTGAAGACATTTTATTGACGGAGATCCAATAATAAAATAGATTTAGATGAACATGAACTAATGATATTCATTATTATTAATTGATCAATAGTATAAAGTAATGTCCTTTGAGTTCAGACTAAAAATAAATCCAACGTTTTAATTGATGAATTATAAATAAATAGAACGTGAACAAGCAAAAAATAGAAGAGGCCAAAAATGCCATAATTAGCCTTAATTAGGATATAATGAACTCCTTAAACGCCTTTGATGCATCCTACTGAATATTTCGATCACTAGACTGTGAGGAGTTGTTTACATTTATGCGAGTCGACATAATCAACTTTCAGAGCATCTATCTAATAAAAATGCCGAGCAGCACCATCTATGCTACCATTGGCATTGCTAATTGTATATTTTGTGTAGCCTACTGATTGATGTCCAGCTCTTTATTGATAAATGCTAATTCGAAGCCTCAAGTGAATTATTTTTACAAAGTGTCAATCAAGCAAAAGTTATAGCGCATGAGTAGAATGTACATTTAAAACCAATTACTGATCCACAAATTGGCATTGTACATTTTCCAGCACCAGTTACTTCGATTTCGATATTTTGACCATTACTCTTCCATCGTCAGTGAAAAACTTTGGACATAAGATCAATTATACCATCCCAAGTCAATCTACAAGTAATCTTCGAAATTAGGATGATGTTCAATATTGATGGAACAGTGGAACCATTCAAGTGTTGTCAACAAATTGAATAATTGATTCGCATACTCTAATAAAAAATTGTTTGAAAGGTTCCTTAACATGTACGACTGTAAGAGTGAAAATAAGCAATTCCGCTTGCCAATTTAGATGAATGAGGGCCCTGGGCCAATGACCAAGTTCATTTGGATTTTGTTTTTCAAATAGATCAAGTGGGTCTATCTTGTCCATTTGCTTTGGAATATAAGAAATGTAGTCTCAATTTGATTGACTGGAGAAGAAAGTTTGAAATAATTTAATTTACAACATACCAAGAAAATATTGGAAAACAATTGCACAATAAGACACCTTGAACCTAACCCAAAAAACAACCGAAGAGTTCAAGGACTCGTTTATTGGCAAAGTCAACACAATCCAGAACTGCCCAACCAAGCCAATTCAAAATGTATTGGACATCTGTCAAAGGCCACCAAGTTTTTTTATCTCTAAAGATTCCGTTGCCAACATGGTTTCCAGAAATAGTGTGGAACAGGGTGCTAAAAATATTTCTTAATTTTAAAGAGGACGTTCGTTTTTAAGTTTTTATTGCCATAAAGGGTCACTTTGAGTTAATTTTGGGGTTAAGGACGAAACAAAATCTCGAAGGACAAAAACCTGGTTTTAACAATGGCGTGGAAAGGATGCCGCCTTGTTACACGTACAACCAATTTCCCAGAATCGTTCCCTATCTCCTGGAAAAGTGGTTATTACTGAAAATTATATTTCTGGCGAACTCGTATCCGGGTAAATATAATAAAAATTGGGAGGAAAATGTGGACATATATTTTAATTGAATTGTTAATGATAAAACGATGACAAGATGTGCATAGCTATGGCCCATGTATCAATATTTAACAACTACTCATGACTAAATCGTTGTAATCAAACATAAATTTTTGCATGAACTTAATAACAATATTACAATAGTACCTAACTGCTAGAAAACCTAATTTATCTATAACTAATTGCAAGCTGTCTTAAAGCTAACAAAAAATCATAAGCTTCAAAGAACCAAAAAAAAATGTTCGTGAGACTTCTAAACGCATCTTTGAAAATATAAAACTCATTAGTCATTTACTAATATAAGTAAAACATATTTTGTTGAATATTGTGTTTTTGTTAAGTTATTAAACATTTTAAGAAGATATATTGGTAAGTTATTAAACTTATGAAATTGTTAATAACAAACAGAAATAATTTTTTTTTTAATATTTTAAGCTTTAGAGACATTTACGCAAGAAACGCATGTGTCGAGTATGGGTTGTGAACTCCTAGGATTTGCGTATAAAAAAAAATATATATGTGTAAAGTTATAATTTATACATATATGTTATTATGTTATATACTATATAAAAATCACCCCCAATTGATGAAAACAATGCGTTTCATACAAGAATAACAAATAAATATTTGATTCTATTAATTTTGGTTACATTAAAGTTAGTTATTTTTAAACTTTTCAACCTGTCATACATCGTTAACCGTAATAACTATATTTATTAATAACAAATTTCAAAATAACTATAAACATCAACTTTAACATTTTAATTGTTCTTGTTGACATATTGAGAATGTGAATATTTTATGAATGAACTTTACTTTTTAGAATAAGTAAATTATAGACACGCACACACAAACCGATATATAGCCTATATGTATGTGTTTATATGCATCATAGGTTTATTACCTAGCCAATACAAATAAGACAACTTAAGATTATTTGACTGAAACTACGTACTACGTCTTATTGTTTAGCCTAAATCTTATTTATTTTTTGAAAATGAAATTATTTTTTTAACATTTATTTATAGGGGATATAGGCTAACCTAAATTAAACCTTTGGCTTACCATGAGGAATGGGTTTTTGACAGTTTGAAGATAACACATTTATTATCATTTTTTGTATAAACATTTTTAAACGTATCCACGAGTTCTTTACTTCAATATAATTCAACAACTGAACAAAACAAAATGTTATGCCATTTTTATTAAAACTTGTGTAATCCAAGTGTAGAATCTGTCCGCAATTACAGATGAATATTCACCATGAAAAACATCGTACAAACTACACTCCATGCGTCACTAAGTCTATTTTACTACTGATTGTTTTGACTAAAATCTTACAACCTTTCACTACACCGTGCGCATGCGTTGATGAAAGATTTCGTAGTTTGTTTCACAACAATTAAGAAATAAAATTGTTAAAAGCGAGCATTTTCTTTGTTATTTATTTTTGTGATATATTTGGTTAGATATAAGCTATAATAAATGTAATGCTCAATTTAATGTAAAACAACAAATTATTTTGGAACTAGATACTCACGTGGGCGTAATGTTTACGTCTACGGGTGTTGTGCGGCTCAATGACGTTTGGTTTAATGGGAACATACTATCATTATTTAGCTATCATGAAACTTAGAACTGAATATTACCGGAAACATAACAGTCCTGTTATTTAATATGTGAATGATCTACGACAATAATACAAAACTTTTCGTTTAAAAAAGTATTGTTTTATTAACATGGTACTTAAAAAGTTGTTTTATATTCTGACCTACATATGGAAAGGTAATTTACCTTCTAAATGAACATTATCTCGAATCTGTTTGTTAGCTATCACCATTACGCAATGAAAGATGATTAAAAAACATCAGCTAATACCAGTGTATTATAAGATATAATCAATGAACAGATAATTAAGCCATGCAAACATTTAGTTGATAATTGTTTATGTATTTAACATAAGAAATGAAAAAGATATAAACTTCATGTGAGCCAAAACTTTTCTAATCAAACATAACATTTTACCAAAAAAAAGAATAAGCAATTTGGCATATAAGCTTATTTATTTTACCTTCAACTCTACAATAATGACTGCAAGTTCAACTCTCATGGCCGTTGTAGATCAACACATTTCATGAATACCTTCAAAAATTTTAATGTTTTTTTTATTAACCTATAACCAAAGTCACATTTGTTGAGATCGTTTCTTTGTGACAAACTAACTCAAGACCATTTACTCCATTAGACGTAATTTCCGTTCAATTATAATGAAAAATGGGAAGTCATTGAAACTAAAAAATGGGATTCTATTAAAATAAGAAGTGGAAATTAAAAAAATTGAATCTATGAGAATAAAAAACGAAAAGCAATGGAAATTTATTAGAATAAAGATGGAAATACATTAGAATAAAGAATGGGAAGCAATGAGAATGACAAAATTTGTCAAATGTGATAAAAGAGTGAAAAGCAACATGAATGCAAATAAGATAGAATACATAATGAGAAGTAATGTGAACGAAAAAATGGAAGTACATAAGAATAATAATTATAAGCAATGAAAATGGGAAAAATATAAATCTATTAAGATACAAAATGAAAAGTGATATGAATGAAAAAAGTGAAAATATGTTATTATAAAGAATGGAAATAAATGTGAATAAAAATTAAAGTATATTAAAATACAGAAGGAGAAGCAATGAGAATGAAAAATGGAAATATGTTAGAATAAGAATTAAAAGCAATGAGAATGGATGAAATATTATTAAAATACAAAATGAAAAATGATATTAATGAAAAAATCAAATATATTAGGATACAAATGAGAAGCAATATGAATAAAAGGAATGGAAATATGCTAGAGTATAGAATGAACAGCAACGAGAACACAAACAATAGAAATCTATTAAGATAAAAACTGGGAAGCAATATGAATGCAAAATTGGAAATATTTTAGAATAATGAATGGGAAACAATTAGAATGAAAAATAAAAATTAACAAACAATATAAATTAAAAAATGGAATTATGAGAATTAAGAAATATAAATTTGTTAGGGTAAAAAATTAGAAGCAATATGAATGAAAAACAGAAAAAATTAGGATACAAATGGGAAGCAATGTGAATGAAAACATCCGATTAGCACATGATTAACTACGGTCATAAGGACTAAAACCTATAAAATTGACATTGAAAATAGTTTTTATGGTTTGGGTAATGTCACAAACACTGATAAGATGGTCTGGTAATGGCATAACCACTGATAGGATGGTCTGGTAATGGTAAAACCACTGATAAGATGGTCTGGTAATGGCACATCCACTGATAAGATGGTCTGGTAATGGCACATCCATTGATAAGATGGTCTGGTAATGGCACAACCACTGATAAGATGGTCTGGTAATGACACAACCACTGATAAGATGGTCTGGTAATGGCACAACCGCTGATAAGATGGTCTGGTAATGGCACAACCACTGATAAGATCGTCGGGTAATGGCACAACCACTGATAAGATGGTCTGGTAATGGCACAACCACTGATAAGATGGTTTGGTAATGGCACGACCACCGATAAGATGGTCGGATACTAGCATAACATTTTTCCACCTTACCACTTCATAGTGATTAGTAATTAGGTGAAAAAAACCTTGGGAAAAATACACATTGCTCAAATAAAGGCAGCATGGCATATTCTTGTAACTATGTTTCTTTCTTCAGAATAATTTGAAAGTTTTATAAGCGTTTCAATTGTTTTCAATGATAAAATTATTACAAACAAGTAAGAGAAGAAAAAGTATGAAAATAAAAAAGTAAAAACCAATTTTAAAACGCAAACCAAAAGAATAAAGATGTCAAAAACACATAATTAACTTTCCGTTCAAACTTACTAGATAGCTTCTTAAAATCAAATATCAACTTATTTCTAGCAAGGACTTCAAACTAGATTGATCTGCAAGCTGAGCATATAGGCACGATCAAGTAGAGGATCAGAGGAGTGTCCTGGCGGAGGTTAACCACTCAACTGGGCGAGGTTTCGAGCTGGAAAATGTAACCTTTAAAAAGGGATCTCCCTAAACACCTGTTCTTAAAAAAGATGTAAATAGTTTTTCATCCATGACGCATTCCTAAGTTCTTTATAAAGATAATTGATCATTTTTTAGAGTGCATTAATTAATATAAGATGTTGTTTTACATTTATAATAATGAATATTGACAATGATAATTATGATTAGTTTATGGATGAAATGGGTTATCTTATAATAAAACCTGTAGGCCTAGTTCTTTGTATAATTTATTCATGGAATATGATTTTCTATTTCTTAGATTAATTAGATATCTTGATTCACTGTTAATTATAAGTCTTGTAATAAAAACAGCAGCAATAACAATAATAAAAAAATCAAAATTTAATAAAAAAAAAGGAAGATAGCATTTTGAAAGATATTTACACCAAAGAAAGAAAATGAATATAACGAATGCCGTGTAGTATTCTAAAAATTCAAAGAAAACGTCATTCGCAGACTTTAGTTTCGCTTCGTCTTTCAAAATATTTAAAAAGTACTTTCTACCCTTAGTAACTTGTGGTCTCATGGTGTAATGGTTAGCACTCTGGACTTTGAATCCAGCGATCCGAGTTCGAGTCTCGGTGAGACCTTGCCCTATTTTGTAAAAAAAAATACAGCCTAAGTATAATCTCATTTATGTAAAAGATAATGCAAAACTAAAACTCTTTGAAAAAAGAGCAATGCAGTTCTAGCTAATTTCATATGATTTATAAAAGGAGACCTTTCCAAACTCTCATTCATATATGTACGTATATGTACTAAAAATGTGGATGTCTGGGTACTTTATAGTATATATCCATGTTTAGAAACTGTATATAAAACACAGCAAATTTGTATTTTATTGTTCACTTTCATTTCTATTTAGAAATAAAAATATATTATTTGAATATTTTTTAAATGTCAATAACATAAACTGTAACATCCAGTAAATAATCTATTTTTCTATACTACTACAATGGAAATATTTTTTTATGCTATGAAAAATAGCTGAAATATATATATATATATATATATATATATAATTTAGCAAGCTCTACTTTTTTCTTCCTTAAATTGTGCAAAATATTGTGAGGTTTTCGTCACTTGTCTGCACAGAAACGCTTATACTGTATTTCGTAAGGTTTTTGCAAGAAAAAGGTAAAATTTAAGCAAATTGTCTGGATAAAAAAATTGGTTTTAAGCAAGCTTTACTTTTTTTTACTTAAATTGTGCGAATGTCGAGATGTTTAAGTAACTT
>JARUHE010305784.1:0-12447 GCA_031471125.1 Archaeomysis grebnitzkii | reverse complement strand
ATTACCATCTTAAGCAGTTTGAGCTAATAAATAAGAACCATGTTTGTTTTGGTTTGAAAGTACGGTAAACTAAATGGGTCAAATTTAGCCCAAGTTGGGCAATGGGTAACTATCGGTATGCACGATTTTTTCGTTCCTATGCGTCTACCTTGTGTTATTATACCATGACTACATCTTAGCCTGATTTTCTAAGGTCTTTCTTTACATGATCTAAATTAGGATTGATTGGTAAGATTAACTTTTTTTTTTGTTTTGCTTTGGTATGGCATATTTTATAAACAAGGATGTATATCCTTGTTTTTTTTTAATATTTCATTCACTTTAGCATCAAAAAAAGGAGGGTCACATATTCTATGCACTCTTAAAAAATGTGATGAAATTATTGATTTTTCAAAGATGCTTAATGAACTGAAAGGTAGTAGATATAATTTAAAGAATTAGTGGTTTTCCTGTAAAACAAAAAAGATAATCGTTTATCTCTAATAAGGTCAATTTCTCTTAAAAACAAGATTCTACTGACGAGGGTGTCAGTTGACACCGCACTATATATACATAATTGTTTATAAACAAAGTAGCCCTCATGAAAGTGTTTAATTTGACTTATATATGCATTGTCAACATTCAAGTTTTTTTTCTAAAACTTAAATTTATTGAGATAACCAACGTTTTTTATTTAAGGTTTTACCAAGAGCTTATACATTTTAGTTTTATACTAGTTTATATATACATTGTGTTAGTAAGACTTTAGAAATCCAATGAAAATAGGGTTTGTTTTCACATCAAGAGTAAAAATAGTGTTCAACTTATAGGGTAGCTTTTGTTTATAGATTGTTAGAACTGATGAATTCACCAGTAAAGGGAGCTGAGCAACAATGTTTTGACTCTGAAGGCCTTCACTCCAAATTATCTACAAAACTCTGAAAAGGAATTCCTAGCAAATAAAGTATTCTGTAAAAAAAAATCCATTACAAGGCATTTTTTGGACTGAAAACAACCTTATCAGGCAGTTCTTCAATTTGTATGTAGCTACTGAAGGGTAACGAGACAAGTTTATGTAAATAATGTGATAACAGTTTTAGATATGCAAATATATATAAAAACATTAATACAATTAAATTAAAATTACACCTCATACTGTTGATAGCACCAGTCTAGACCGTTCTGTTATCCGTTACATCAATGGAAATTGTGTATTTCCCTATTATTTTCTTTCCAATTTCTCGTTCTGGTATTGGTTAGGCTTTTTTCAGTTTTTATGTACATTTAGTCTACATAAGCAGTGCTTTAGGTCTCATACCTAGTGCCAGAGAAGTGAAAACGTCCATCATTAAATTATTGTTTTTAGAATGAAGAGATCAATCAAAAAATTAAAGAATATTAACTTTTTTATAAAGCTCAAATATGAAAAAAAATACTGTACTTTTCAATTTAATGTTATAGGTACTTAACATATTTACAGAACTAAACATTTTTTAGTCCTTACAAAATTGTACTTTTAATAAAAATCATTCTAAAGATAAAAATTGCAAAAATGTGAATTGAAATTTAACAAATAAAAAATATAATTTCTGATCAATTTCAGTTTTTCCTCCTTGAGCTTCTTCTAAGAACAGGAGTTTCCGTTTTTTCTTTTTTTGACTTTCCATTTGATCGACTAACAGTTTTCTCCGAATCTTCTGCATCGAACTGGTCAATTCCTTCATTATCTTCATCAAGTTCATTTTTCTTTTTATCTTCCAAATCCGGACCTTCATCGGAATCAATAATAATGCCTTCAATTTGAAAATCTTCCTCGTCTTCTTTTTCCCAAAACAATTGATGGTCATCTTTAACCTCTTCAGATTTATTTTCCAAGTCTACTTTTCTTTGATTTGTTGCATAAACAGAATTCACTTCTGCTTTTGTTAACACTGCCGAGGAAACTTCTTCCGTATAATTTGTTTCCTCTGGAAGAACGGACGATTTTGCATCTTTTTTACTCTTTATATGTTGTGCAAGTTGCACAAGTTCTGAAACTAAACTTTCATCATTTGTAGACTTGACTTCTTGCACAGGTGTATCAACCGGCAATCCTTGGGCAAGAGAGAGAATATCAGAGAGACAATTTTCTTGGTTTTCAACAGGTGTGGCAATTTCTTCTTTGTTTTTCGTTTGGTCTACATCACTACGTTTCTTGTTGGAAACCTCTTGAAAATTGGGATGTATTGCATCGACACTTTTGTCCGCTGGGCTTTCTTCAATGACAAAATCGTCTGCATCCTCTGTGCCCGGAGGAGGCGGTGTCTTTTGCAGGTCTATGTTGATGATTTCATCATCATTGGTGAACAGAGCATCCCATGCATCATCCGTGTCTTTAATCTTTTCCTGAGGCATCGGTTGATTTTTGTTCTGTGGCCCGACATTTGAACTTGGGCCAAAAGAACCGGCATCATAGGTGGGATGTTTGTTTATTGAGTATGAATTATCATAGTTGTATGAAGAGGTTGGATATGAAGGGTACGGATTCACCGGAGGATAGCTTTGATATGTTGGGTTATAATAAGGTGGTTGATACACTTGGTCATTTGGTGGGTAGTATGAATATGAAGAACTTGACGTATTGTATGTATGCGTGCCTGTTTGGTTAATGGAAGCATCTGTATTGTTTTTCACTTTTTCTATTTGGTTGTTTTTCTTATTCTTCGGTTTAACAGGATTGACCTTAGGAAGTGGAAGTGGGATTGAAGCAGTTGGAAGAGGAATCAAGTTTGTATTTCGTTCCAATAAGCCCTTCTCACCTACAGGTTTAAGATCATCGTCACTATCTGTCAAGGTGTCAACATCCATTAAAGCAGCTTGTCGCGATTCTTCCAACTGCTCCTGAGTGAACTCCAGGATAACTTCCTTATCTTCGTTTGTTTCAGCTACCCCCTCTAAAGCCTTTTCTGGAGCCTCATCTTCCATTTTCTTGTCAGTGTCTTCAATAATGATTTCAGAATCATCAACTTCGAATATATCCGTATTGGTGTTTTTCAGAATTTCAAGTTCATTGATTTCGTAAGTTTTCGTTTGAATGACCACAGATTTTTGTTCCAAACTTATTTCGGGAATTTCAGGTTTTTTGGAAATTTGTTCTTCAATTACTTTGGGAACATAGTTATTTACTTTTGAAAGAGATTCTATTTCGGTTGGAATTGTTTTGACTGTGTCAGGAATGGATACATCAGCCATTTCAACTGTAACTATTTCAGCAACACTAACTTTATCAATTTCAGTTACCTGGTCTTTGTTTTTATGTTGAATTGATCTGCTTTTCAAAGTCTGTCTCATTCTATGTGCTAATTTATTTTCTACCGACAATTTAGAAATTTTACGATCTTTATTTTTAAAGCCGATTAACTTTTCATCTTCTCTTTCAGTACTTTTTTCAACAGATTTAGAACGCTCCGAAGATTTTTTCAAACCTGGCATCTTACCAATTTGAACTTTACTCTTGTCTGTTGTAGAAGATTTAACTGAACTTTCCTCCTTAATTTTGTCAGTTTTTGGCAAACACGAGTCAATTGCCTCCTTGTCTCGTTCATCATAGTCAAGGATTTTTCTATTTTTCTTACTGGAGTCTAGAAACTTTTCTTTAACGGTTTGTCTGACATCCGAATAATACGGTTTGGAATCGTAAACTCGATCTGATGACCTTTCCTCAACTTTGGGCAATAGTTTCCGGTAGTTTTTATCACTTTCCAATTTACTGTAGAACTTAGCATAGGCAGACAATTTTGTTTGCATGTACGCAGTTTCATGGAGAGGATTGTCCTTCATATATACCTGAAAAATGAAAAACAAATGTTCTAATAAACTTATTTTGTATGGCATTGGTTGTGGTCGATGTTTGCAGCTGGTATACTATTGCGCAATACTAGACAAAGCTATAATCATTGACTGCAACCAGTATCAGCTCATAGATGAATAATCTATTTGGAGAAAATTAAAAAAACTTGAAACTTATCTGTAGTGGAAATAGATATTTAAAAAAAATACAATTTTATAAACTGTAATAACAGTAAGTGTATCAATGAATACCTTAAATGGAAAATATATAATAATAGAAACATAAACAAAGATCTTATAATATAAAATATATATAAAAGCAATAATAGCATAATAAATATATAAACAAAGAACTTATAATATAAGATATATATGTATATAAATGCTATGCATTAAAAGCTGTGTGTATACAATAAGCTTCTAAATTTGTATAATTGTTGAATACAATTATATATTTTATTATTTTTTTCAAACATAGGTTCTGATTGAAAAAACACCTCACCTTTAGAGAAGTATAGAAATACTTCTCTTTTTTTCATTTGTTTCAAATAAACTTTTACCTACAAAAATCTTGGTTAACAATGAATTAAATGTATATTTCAATAAATAAATAAATACTTATTTCACAAAAAAATCCTTTGTGACACCAGTGTAGAAATGTATATTCTTTATTTTCAATTTAAGTAATATTTTCTGCAAATCAATTTTGAAAAAATGCAAAATTTAGTTTTAATTCACAAACAAAGATCTTACAATATGAAAAGTATATATTAGTAGCAGTAATATAAGAAAGTAAATAATATAAGATATATATATATAATATCAAAAATACAAACATGAATTAATACCTTACAATATAGTGTATAGCAGTAATAGATAAATTAACAAAACCAATAACTATAAAAATTGAAAAATGTATACCTTATAATTGTCAATGTGCTCATCGCACTGGGCATGATCGGTAGCCTCAGTGTTGCTTTTCATAAAGATTTTGCACAACGAACACCGAAAAACTTTCACCGACTCCAAAAACTCTACCCCTAAAAAAGAAAAAAAACATGAAAAAATTATACAAATGTACAGCATTGAAATTTTTCAACATGACAAAAATCGATAAATGAAACAATTGCTGTGGTCGGTGAACGCAGCTGCTGTGAATATCATATGCATACATGTCGCCCAGACTGACCGGAATGTCAAACTTCAATTATACCTGCTAGATCCATGTGCACAGCCACTGCATTATATGGAACAATAATAGCACAAATGAAGTTAGCTCTATTTTACTTGAATGTGGGTTACCTCACTTGATTGAGCAACAAATGAAAACAAACAAACAAACACCTTTCAATGGAACTTCGACGATGGGCGCTCCTCTTTTGTAAACCTTCGTCTTTGTTTTGTATTCACAGTCAGAGATCCAGTCCTTGTAGTTTTCCTGCAAAAAATTCACACTTGAGTTTCTTAAATTTAACTTCTTTTTTGACTTTCACATAAATTTTCACTTTTTTAAGTTATTTTTTTCATTATGCAGCTAAACTGACTTTTTTATATGGTTATATATTTAAATGTAGAAATGATTATTTTCATACACCAGCACCTGAACACCAAACCAAACTTACCCGTAGCTCTGCCAGATGAGATTTCGACTGAAGATGTTCAACATATTCACGAATAGTCTTGGAGAAGGTCCCGCATGATTTGCACCAATGCATTCCTTCATCGATGTATTTTATTTGCGACTCCTCCTCTTCTTCCACCTTAACCATCTTCTCGTCAAACTTTCTTTTTGTCAAAACTTCGGGTACGCCGAGTTTTTGATCTTCCGGATTGGTTTTCACATGTTCAGGTGTTTTGCTTTTCTTCATTTTCCCATCGTCGGGCATTTTACTTTTCTTCGCTTCCACACTTTTAGCTTTAATTTCTGCATCCTCCACCTTTGACTTTTTCTTTTCATCTTTCTTTTTACTTTTCTCAGAACTTTTCTTCTTGGCCTTTTTTTTCAATTTTAGTTCAATCTTTTTCATTTTTAGAGACTTATTTTTCCGCTTCTTTTTGAAATCCAAAATGGACTCGTCAATCTCATCGACCATATCATTCATTCGGTCTATTTGCTGTCCCATTGCGAGGACCAAAGACATATTCTCTTTAAGCAAAGCCTTCAGATTGGAGTCATCAGCATTGTTCTCCTGTATCTTCGTCCTTTGACTCATCAACTCATCTTTTTGGCTCTCTAGCCGAACGATTTTCTTTCTTATGGAAGATTTCCTCTCAATCAAGTCGTTGATCGACACTTCAATTGACGACAACTCGGCCTCGCCGTCTTTCCTTTTCTTTTCGTCGTCGCTCGAATCGCTTTCCGACGAATCCGATGAACTTGCGGAGCTGGAGGAAGAAGAAGATGAGGATGATGAGGACGATGATGAGGCTCTCTTTCTCTTTGTCTTCTCTTTCTTTCCCTTCTTCACTTTTGACTTCTCGAGAGACTTCATGATGCTCTTCAGCAGCGGGAGTTTTTCAAATATGCTGTCCACGTCTCCATCCATCATGTCCGTCGGCGAGATGGAGTTCACTTTCCCTTGTTTAGAGTTGGAATTATTCGATAACTTATTCTCTTGCGATGCACTGTGAAGAAAAGTCTCGACTTCAAAGTTTTTCTCGTTCATAGCCACCGGCGTTGCAGCCTCACCATAAGCGGGAGATTCCGGGAGAAGCCTGAAAATATACGGTCGTGGGGAAAGTTATTTTACGAGAAATACGACCTTCCGAAACAATATAGAAAAGTAATTATTTGTGCAGAGAACAATAAAGCCATCACAAACTTTTCAAACAATCAGTTCACATCCAAAGATAGTCGACATTTTTGATGAATACAAAATTTGTTCTTCTGTAGAAGACATTAATGTCACACAATGCCACAAAGTCGTTTGTCTTTCAATCCTTCGACTGTGAACACAAAGGTGAATTAACCTTTGACAAACAAGATTAGAATTACAAAAACAATTCATTTAATTATTTTATTAAACATGTCTGCAAGTATCATTATTTTTCAACCTTTAAATTCTATGCTGAAACAAACTATTCTTATTAGTAGGATATAACATATATAACATTAAACATTGTAAACAAATGTACATACAAATGGCACTGCCCCCTCTGGGTGTTAAACATAGGCTAGAAAGAAAGGAACAAAAAAAAATTCTTCAACCACATGCATAGTAATGGATAATGGTTAATCAAAAACTAACTATTTCCTCAAAGTATCAAAAATTGCCACTTTTTTCACATTTAAAAAATTATAATTTATTTAGGTAACCAAAACTTTATTTTCTTGAGAACAAAATGCTTCCTTTTCTAAGGAAAATTAGTTATGCCTAAGCCACCAAGTAAAATGATGACCAAATTTTTTGAAATTGTCACTTGAACTTATTTGACAAACAACTTCATTATATGAAAATTAGGTAGAATCCTAGGCATTGCTTTAATTGGATTTAAAATATCCAAAAATTCTAAATTTACCAAAAGAAAACCTGAAGAAAAGTTTTTATTGGTATAAAGCACCTATGTACCAAGTTTAAAGTGATTTCATCATCCATAAACAAAAAAATATTTTTAAATTTGGAAAGATAAGCCAACACCTAATGACAAGATTATGTAATCACTGCCACCCAGTGTTAAGTACAAAAAGTTACAAATCCCAGATATAGAACGCAGCTTGGCATGTTGTTGTTGACCTCATTCCATCCTTGACATTGAGGATGGAGCCATCACACCAAAGGAACCGGGTTCAACCATAAAAAGGATAAGGAAGGAGTCATAAGAAGAGACCTTCAGCAAAAGTCAAACCTAGCCAGGTTGTTAAAAGAATTTAACCAAATATTATAAACAAAAGCACCAAAAGCTCTATAAAAAATTTGTAGAGAAAAATACCAACAGTTCTAAACAAAGGAACTAAAAACACTTAATAAACAGACCTAAAAAATCTGGGGGGGGGGGGGGGAAAAAAACCAAAACAAAAAATAAAAATGAAAAAAAGAACCAAATATTCTAAACAAAAAAAAATCATAAACATAAGAACTAAATATCCTAAACAAAAGAACCAAAAATGTAAAGAAAGTTTTGGAGAAGAACCAGAAATCTAAACAAGACCCAACAATGTAAAACAGAAACAAACATTCTGAACAAGAGAACCAAAAATTCAACAAAAGAATCAAAGAACCACAAAAGCACCAAATACCTTTCAACTTCCCCCTCCTTTTGAGTGAAGGACTTCAACCCTCTAATGGTCGGAGGGGAAGGAACTTGCACGCCTCCAAAAGACATAAAACGACTCAACGACGGAGCCTTCGGTACGGCAAGTCCGGCCGTTTTGTTTCCGCCCGCCGGTTCGTTTTTGGGAGAGCCGATGGAGGAAGCTTTCGGCGACATTGCCAGATGGTGGTATGGAGGCGAAACGGGAATCTGCATTGTTGATTTTATGTCAATTGAAGGACTTTTTTTAATCAAGCTTTCTGCAAGAACACAAACGATATATTTAAACGAAACATTGGAACAAATTTAAATTAAATAAATATTCACATTATATAATAAAAGTAAAATACTTTTATAGTTCATACAAATATAATAATCAACTTACCAACATCTATTTTAGGCATTTAAATCAAATGTTGCTTACTTTTTTCCTTATTTTTATTAATTTCTACTTTAACATTCTTTTTTATTAATCTTTCTTTTTATGCTTTCCTCAATAAGAAACCTGAAAACTTTGATAGTTATACTATACCTTTTATAATTTGCTACGTTTAATAATAAAGCTATAAATTTTTCAATTTTACGACAAAAATGGGTAACGGAGAATCCGTTACTGTTGACACCACTACTTACCATTATTTTCGAGAAGCACAACTTCGTTACACTCGTCTATTGTTGGAAGTATTTCCCTGTCTTCAGCCTTTTTCAATGATATAATGCCTGCATTGTCACAACTTCTGCTACGGCTCTTACTCTTCGACTTGCTTCTGCTTTTATCTTCTCGCCGAGATTTCTCCTTTCTATCTCTCTCCGAACTTCGGCTTCTACTATCATCACTGTCACTCCTAGATCTCGATCGATTTTTGCTTCCACTTCTCGACCTGCGACGATCTTGGCTACGTTTTCTGGACCAGCGTTGGCCTCTGCTGCGGCTCCTAGATTGACGTCGATCTCTGCTATGGCTTCGAGACCTACGATGATCTCGACTGCGGCTTCTAGACCTACGGCGATTTCGGCTGTGGCTTCTTGACCTACGGCGATCTCGACTGCGGCTTCTAGACCTACGACGATCTCGACTGCGGCTTCTAGACCTACGACGATTGTGTCTCTTAAATGAGTCGTCCTGAAAAATTTCAATGATTACAGTTTATGAAAAACATTGAAAATAATATGAATCAAATTAAGTAGCTAAGGTATAGTGTTAAACAAGGACTTATAAATATATTGGAGAGCACAGGCAAGTGCAATGTTGATGTCTCCTGCAATTTAAAATTACTAACAAATATAGACAGCAAAAATACAATAACACAACACAATAACAGTGGTAGGACAAACATCAGTCAATGACTTTCAGATACAAGAAGAGATGATATTTATTATGATCAAAGTTGGTTTTTATTCTTCAATATTTGGAAATGAATCTATATTGAATAGGCTATATATTAAAAATTTATTAAGAATACTCAAAAATCTTATATTCTTAGTGAATTGAGAGAACTATTCCAAATCATTTGAAAATTAAAAAACTTTAATATTTATTTGTATAGTGAATCTTTATTTTTTAAAGTTAATTAACCACAGTATGGTTATAAAGTTAGGTAACCACAGTATGGTTATAAAATTACGTAACCACAGTATGATTATAAAGTTACGTAACCACAGTATGGTTATAAAGTTACGTAACCACAGTATGGTTATAAAGTTACGTAGCCACAGTATGGTTATAAAGTTAACTAACCACAGTATGGTTATAAAGTTATGTAGCCACAGTATGGTTATCTTTTGAATGTTAAGGAGTGATTATTCACACAGCTGATTCATGTATTTTTCCTGTTGTCTCTGGTATTTCTTTCTTTTTGATTGGTTGATAAAACAGAATATTCATGGCATAAAATTAAGATCATCTACCAATATTAGCTATATGGCTTATTGCTCAAGTAAGGAGTGTGCAACACACTGCTTAGAGTTGGAAAAGCAATTATTAATACTTTAAACAATTCTTGGAACACCGGTATTTGGTGGTAGCTGGCTACTGGAACATAGCTAAATATTGCATTAGAGTATAAAGTTAGATAATAGTGTTTATTTTAATATTAACGTAATCTATAATCAATAAATACTTGAGTAATCATTCTCTCAATAATCAATCTCCTAGCCCTGAGCAGTCTGTTATTCAAGGAGTGTGCAAGAAAATAAAAAAAATGTTAGTACTTGTGATTAGTTTTGGCACTCCACGACCTAAAAGAACATTTTCTGGGATCCTGCAAGTAATTGAACATTTTTCATTTTTGAATGGAGCAAGAAAAATTGCTTCAAAATAATAATAGGGATATCTAACAATCCTTGAACAGAATGGTTCAAATGTATGTCAACCATTTAGTAACTTCATACAAAAAAAACTTGAGGTCTCCAATCAGAAACCTGAATCAAAAATGGTGCTACAAAGTAGAGTATCATTTAATCAAAAATTCATCTTTGAGACTGTTTATGTATACTTCATTTATCATCTATTAGTGCATGAATTAAACCAAAATGAGAAAAACTTCTTTTAATTTAAAATAAAATAAATAAAAAGTAATTTAATAAAATAAATCATTAAAAAATATATACTAATGAGAATAATAAACAATATATTAAATGAAATATACAAAATATAGACTAAAATAGCACAAGTGAGGTAACCACATTCAAATAACAAAGCTTACCTCACTTGTGCTATTTTTGATCCATATATGATTCAAAAATAGCACAAGTGAGGCAGCCCACATTCAAATAGCATAGAGCTTACCTCACTTGTTCTATTGTTGATCGATATAAGCACTCAGGTCATTGTCCAATGCCACAAACAACACCTACATTGTAGAACTTCACACACTTGACAATAATAGCAGACCATAAGAAAAACACTTACGTTGGCATGAGCATAACTACAATGGCGAGATTTGCAATTTGAATAATTCGGACACTTGTAGTTGTGTAGGAAAGGACATCTGGTTTTCATATGACAGTTTCCTTTGGCCCAAAATTTACACACGCTGAAGAACTTTTGATCATAGTTATTCATTTTTTGATAGCTTCAACTTTCAAAATATTGTTTTACAAAAATGTTTTCTGAAAATTGGAAAATTAAAAATTAGTTTTATGGTATGACGAAAACATCAAATTTATTTACAAACTAATGTTATGACTGATTTCTTTCTTATATGGATTATATATATGTAATTTATAATCTTTTCTATTCGAAAGCCTAAATATTAAAGAACTCCATAAAATAATAAAAATATGTGTTGGTACACTAGCTAACTATCTTAATTATTGCTGGTATAATACTTACTCAAAGAAAAATTATTATGTAAATAGACTCCCGAGAATAGTGAAACACTGCAGCTGCTAGGTAGGCAGTAGCAGTGGCAAAAGCAGCAGCAAGGGAGGAAACAGCAAGAGTTGGAGACAGTTGAAGATCTATAGAATTGACAAGGCCATAAATACCAAATGAACAAACCAAAGAATTATATACTATAATGCCAATGACAAATGGGTGATTATACTATTTTTGAACAGAATACATTGAGGATTAATAAGATAGAACACGATATATAATGGTTTTTATTTATATCATGACCAATCAGAGAGCTGTATTGAAAACAAGATAGAAGAGCATGGTGACAACTCAATGGTAGAAACAAAAGCTTTGGTAGGTATCAAAACAAAAAAATCTCTGACAATGTGAGAACTAGCCATAGATGATCGGCAATCTTGCATGAAGTAAACAAATGTTCTTTTTGTTGGCTATAACTCGATAAATAATCATTGTATGGAAAAATTTTTTTCTTGATAATACTGATTGGATGGTCATTATAAACAACTTTTGTTTAACAAAATTTTCTGTAACTCTTCAAATAAAAAACTTTGTTCAAAAATTTCAGAGTTAAAAATTCTGTTTTTGGCTATAACTTTTTAAAAGTAGGTTTTTGAAAAAATCCTTTGATAATTTTGATTGGATGGTCATAATAATGGTCCTTTTTAAACTACAAAAATGATCCCCCTAGTGCTTAGTGTTGCATATATGCAGCACATGTTTTTTTTCTGTTTGTCATTGTCAATATCTTTTAAAGGAAAATAAAACTTTATTACTTTTCTTTGTAGTTCGAGATTCCATGTTCCATATTAATTTTAATAAAAAAAATAAAATGTAAAAAAATAAATTAATTCCGGGGTAATGGGTTAAGGGTGTGACCGAGTAAAAGTTATGAATCCAGCAAAATTACTAAATATATATTTATATATATAACAAAAATACTTTTTTCATAATTCTACTAAGTTTTGGTTAACCAAGATTTAAAAATTAATTATTTCATTAAATAGTAAATTGAAAAAAAAAACTCTTAG
>JARUHE010305773.1:322-12449 GCA_031471125.1 Archaeomysis grebnitzkii | reverse complement strand
TATTTTTGTTGTTTTGTATACATGGATACAGATTATGGTTTTAATATTTAGTTTTTTAAAATCATCTTTAAAATCAGATGAGGAAGGTGGGTTGCCCTCCGAAACGTACTTTGTTTGTTTTTTTTAATAAAAACTGTTTTTTCCTGTGGAAATTATCCTTGACATCTTCAAGAAGAAGTAAATAATATTGTAATGTGATGTTTCCACACCGTAGACTTATTTAAGGTGGTCAACATTCCCCGTATATAAAGATTATTATGAAAAGCCATGACAAAATTGTAAAAAAACGTTTTTATGTTCGTATTAATTAATTAATTTATATATTTTTTAAAAGGAGCCTAAAGAAAGAAACTAATAAACATTGCACATAGAATAAGTAGAAAAGGTACAATCTATATCTTTCTTAAAAAAGAACAACAGCTGTAAAATATAATTTTTAATTGGCAAGGGACAGAAAAATGAAACAAATTTAACTTGAACATTTCATTCCAAATGTCACATGCGAAAATATCCAATTTTAGGCCCAAATCACGGAGGAAATGAACGGACCAATACCGAGCCAGTCAACACCACGACTAACTTGTAGACAGTGTGGGAGTTGTACCCCCTAAGTGGGAGTTATGCCCCCTAAATACCTCCTAAATAGTGTGGGAGTTATGCCCCCTAAAT
Source organism: Archaeomysis grebnitzkii (assembly GCA_031471125.1). Lineage (NCBI taxonomy): Eukaryota > Metazoa > Arthropoda > Malacostraca > Mysida > Mysidae > Archaeomysis > Archaeomysis grebnitzkii. The sequence goes on along the minus strand of JARUHE010305773.1, from coordinate 11,780 downwards.
CCTCATTAGTTCTAGAGTAAACTGAAGTTCCACTCTGGAAAAGCCAAGAACAAAACAAATGCTGCTAGGAAATGACTAGAATTAATCTTAAAATTGAAACTTGAATTAAATTCAAATCAAAGTGAATCAAGCCCAAGTTGATGATGAATGGCAAGAACACGAACCGCTACATCCATACTAAAATCCTCTTGCCCACTTAAAATTTAAAGTTTATTTATATTTTATTTTATTATTAGCAGGAGGACGAAGTGTTACACCTATACTAAAATCAGCCTGCCTTGACCACACATAGTTAAAAAAACAATTTTATTGAAATAATTTATTTTTGATTTTATTTTTTCTCAAGGCAGTGCGTAACCATATGATGATGCTATACCAGGTACTGTGAAATTATATCAAGTATTGTAGGTACAATGTTCAAACTTATTAGAAATGTTAACTTGGCATAACTCTTCAATATTAGTTGTCTAAGCTGTGTAAGTTTTAAAAAAGTGTAACTGTAATTCATTTGTAATTTTAATGTTAATACCAGAATCTTTTTAAAAATAAACGAGACATTATATTTATGAACATAATAGGCCATAATATTTGCCAGAAACCAAAAAAAAAACAATGCATACAACAGTAATAAATACTTCAACAATACAAAGAAATAAATTTTAAAAATTTAAACAATTGAACAAACATTAAAAATCTCTAATAAATGTGTTGGAAAAAATAATAAATGATTGAACTGATCATTATCAGTTATAACTTCTGCTAATGTACTTAATTGGACAAGTGCAAACCAATCACTTAATTACCTTTATCTTTCGCAGGTTAAAACATTTCAAATAACAATTTTGAATAATATTTTAAATTTATTAATAATAATACTAATACAAAATACAATAAAGATAAAACAACAGTAAAAACAACAATAATATTGCTACAACAGTTTAAAGTTTAAAGGTATTAGCAAAAATAATACTAATAATAATACTAATAATAGCAATACAATTAATAATAATACAAATAAAGGCAACACTATTAGAAACAACAACAGTATCAATAGTATAGTAGGAATAATAGTATTTATAACAAGAAATAACACTAACAAAATGATAGTTCTAATGTTAATGTTTAAGAAATAATGACAGCAACTTGAAAAAAGTAAATTATAGTAGCAGTAGTATAAAAATATTAACATAAACACATGTAAAATAGCATTAATACTATTTTAATGCACATAATAAATAAAACGGTACTAACCAACTTCCAATGTAACTGTGATATTATATTAATAGTAATAGTAGTAATATTAGTAGTGTTATCAGTATTTAGTAATAACATTTACAATTTGTGTTATTTATTATCACAAACTAAATTTAATTTTTCTTATTCAAATAAAGTACTTGACCATTCTTGGTGTATCCAGGGTCAGTAATGCCCCAAGGGGAAGGGTCAACATCCAAGACATGCGACTCAAAATCTTACTTTTTATGACCGCCTTTTTAAAAAAAAATTATCACCGCTTCAAGGGATTTTAAACTATTAAATATCTGCTTTAAATTGTTTTTAAATTGCTTTAAATACTTGAGGAATGTCTAGAAACGCATAAATGATGAGCAGTGTATTAATATGCTTGCATATTTTCTAAGGACATCAGGCAAAATGTTTACGTTTCTTTAACGGATTAAACTAAAAACATTAATCAATTAATAGTAACTTAATTCAAACATAATATGAAACTTTACATATCAATACTGTCAATAAAGTAAAATAAAAAGGAAGTCAATAACAAAATAAATATAACAGCAACAATAAATTGAAAATAAATTAGAAACACATACAAATAAAATAAATAATAAAATCAAAATAATAAATAAAATAATAATACAAAACGATAAAAAAACACACAGATTAATAATAAATAGCTAATGAAACAATAACAATTCAATATAAGCAAACAATAGAACAATAAAGCAATAAAACAAAAGATAAAACAATTATTGAATGAAAGCATCGCAGACATTTAATCATTTTTACTTGCGTTAATATTGCTTGCAATTGAATATCTTTCCCTATTTGGTGCCTCCGAACTTGTTAGTCAAACATGCACGACCAACAGTCATTCCAACGGCAATTATTTATTTGGTGAAAATCAGCACAAATTTAATGATATAATAGAAATAATAATAATAATAATATTAATACTATTAATACTATTATTATTATTATTATTGATAAAACAAAAAAATTGATATAAATGATAATGATAGTGTTATTATTGATGAAAGAAGTAAGATTAATAACAATGATGATAATAATATTATTATTATTATTCATAAAACAAATACAGTTACTAGAAATAATAATAATATTAGTAGTATTGCTGAAACAAATATCATTAATATCAATGATAACCACAATATTGCCATTATTATTATTATTACTATTTATTATATTATTTACCCAAAATTTGTTATTTCTGCAAAAAAACGGAAACAAATGGCAAAAACCTGCCGTTACTCATAAAGCAAAAATTTTGAAAAATTTAACCCTGATTACTATAAATATTATTATTATTGACTGAGCAAATAACAATAATACCAATGGTAATAACAATATTATTATTATTAAAAGCTGTACAAAAAAACATTGATATTTTTATTATTATTGGAAAAAAACAAACAACATTAATATTAATGATACCATTACCAAATAAAATAATATAATTATAATTATAGCGGTTAAAAATAATAATATTTGAGTATTTAACCGTTTCTTATAACCCAAGTGATACACAAGTCTAATCGCTTGTTTCGTCCTATGTAAAACCAGCGATACAAAACAAGTAAGTTGATGTTTTAATATACTTCTACAAGTGTATATATATATACATGTATAAATATATTGTAAACATCAATTAACTTATTTTGTATCACTGGTGTTACATACAACAACAGTCAACACATGTCAAGATGGCTCAATAATGCTATTGCCGAGGAAGATGAAAAAGTGAGTAGCAATTATTAAATACTATAGAAAAAACAATTACTAATAATAGTAAAAAGTGAAGAATGAATATGAACATATAAGCAATAACGAATAAGGAATATTTAATAAAGCAGATGTTATTAATTTTAAAAGGTTGCCAGTGACATCACACTAATGTATAACATTTGTTAAATTAAATAAGACAAAAAGACAAGATGAAAGCGTACTTTTATAATCGTTAGAACAAAAAAAAATTACAATTTATTTAATCTTGAAATTTAAGTTATTTTGTCGAAATGAAAATTTTTACTTATGAAAAGGAATTGTTGTAAAATTATTGCTTCAACAGTTTTTTAGAATGTGTTTATTTATTGTTTATTAACTATTTTATATTCGTTCAAGTAAAAAACATAATTTATGTAACTACTTTAAGATTAAATACATTACTCAATTTAAAACAAATTAGCACACCTTGACTAGTTCATGTTATCAATAAGTGTAGGATAATTATTCAAATTACTATTTTTTTTATTATTTTTATTTGGCATCACTGGATTAGGCTATGGCTGCAAGCTCAGCACATTCACCGCCGGGTTTTGCCAACAGCATCTGGGGTTGTCAGGCGGTCATCCAACCCAGTATTAACCAGACCCAACGTTCCTTAACTACGCTGATCAGACGGGAAGCGATGTTTCAACGTGGCTAATGGCCGTTGACATTTTCAATTTATGGTTTTCATTACAGACTGATGTTCGGTTATAAATATGAACCAACTCTCTTTTGATTTCCTAATGCTTGGTTTTTCATCATGAATAGCTTACATTTTTTCTTTATATAGACACAACATTGAATAGTCTGAGTTCCTTATGATGTGAAGAAACTTTCGTACAATCGTATCTAGTCTTGCTCAGGTTTTTCCAATTTTACAGTTAATACTCCAGGGTTTGCATTTCTTGGGACGATTTGTTTCGTAAATTGGACTTGAACACATTAGGGCCTGAAGGGATACAAATACAGTTAATAATGCTTGCCGTTAATACTAACTATAATGTATTTTATACCTTATGACAATAACTTCTCTGGCATCAAAGGGTTGAAGCATTGCTTTCTGTTATTCAATTGTCTTTCAAACAATTATTTAAAGTATTAGTTTGCCTGAAATTTGACGTTGGTTGATAATTTATTTTATAAGGAGAACAGAAAATATTTTTCGAACAGTGCATTTTAATATTCTTTATATTTTGAAACATTGATTAAACATTATGCGGATTCAAACATAAATATAATTTAACACACTTATATTATGCAACCATTATTCTTAATTAATATTCAAAGTAACACAAAGTTATTACTATGTAAAATGTTTGTTTGTCATGCAGGAATAAGCAATTACGAATGTAAGATCTATGCATTGCTCATTCATTCTTATTTAAACATTTAATTGTCATGTCTTTTCTATTTAGTGAGCAATATTGCGCCTGGGTAACACTCATAGATCATCACTCAGAAACACCAGATGTGGTTAATGTTTCATGATGGTGAATGTTTTTATATTAATAGATTGGTTTATTTGAGGTTAAACAAAAATAAAAAACAGAACCTGGATGAACATCAAAATTTATCTTGTTTGGGGGCAACCTTTTGTAAAACAGAAGTTATGTTAGTTAGTTAATTGAAATTCGGTTCTCATGAACCAGGTTATGGGTGCAATTGACACACATTCACCGTCCACTTGTAAAACAGCAGGAATTTTAAAAATATAAAAATTTATTAATGAAAAAGAAAATGGTTGTACAAGTGATGCCGGTGCCGTCTTACAATACTTTATATTTGTATTCTTTGTTCTGTAGTTTTTATGATGATGAGAAATAATGCTGTCGAATGCAGGAAGTAAATAATGTTTAAGATATATGTAAATCACAGCACTGCGTTCATTCCCCTTATTATTATTATTAAAGTCTCATGAATGTATTCCATAAATGATGTTGAATAATTTCCATTAATATTCTTTACAACGTTCCTCATAAAATTGCAGTTTTTGTATAAATTTGAATATTTTGCCACTCAATCATGTGATATAATAAGAGAAGTTTAATAATTGGCGCTCGATAAATTGTTTGTTTATTTTTTCCCTCTCACTCACTTTCAATCTCTCAATCACTCGTTTATTTATAACATGTACTCACTTGCTTATACCGTTTCGTACTCACTCACATTTCACATCTATTCACATTATTCTATTCATTTAATTAAAATTAGGCCTATACCAACACTATAAATTTAATTCACTTGCATACATTAAATTTTCTAACTAAATTAAATTCATACTCTGAATCTTCTGTTTTAATTTGAAATATGAAAATTTACAATTTCAAACATAAAAAGGTTTGTAAAGCAGCTTTACTAGAAACAACTTTTCTTAAAATTTGTTGAAACACAAATTAGTTAAATTTGATTTGCAGTTTTAACAACACAAATGGTCATCATTTTAATGTATATTACTCAAAATGGTTATTTAAAAAAATGATGGCGATGATCTTGATGAAAACGATAAAAAGAGCTAATAAGTAATAGCACTAAAATAATAATACTATTAATAGTACCAACAATAATAGTATGCACAAAACATTCATAAAAAGGGTTACTCAATTTATTAGAAAATTATATCATTTTTAGAAGTAATAACAATAATAATGAGACAAACAACAATAAACAATAGATAACAACAACAACAAAATAAAAATACCAGTTATGAAAACAAAAAACAAAAAAAAACAAGAAAACGTAAATAAAAATTAAATAAAAATTGGTAAATAATTTAATTGAAGGTTTGAGCCTCAAATTATCATCTAATTCAGTCTATTGCCTGAACTTGTTCTATTTATACTTATTTCGTTTCTAGTATTGCTAGTTGTGCTATTACTATTAGTTGTGTTACTACTAGTTATGTTACTACTGGTTGTGGTACTACTAGTTGTGGTACTACTAGTTGTGGTACTACTAGTTGTGATACCACTAGTTGTGATACTACTAGTTGTGGTACTACTAGTTGTGATACCACTAGTTGTGATACCACTAGTTGTGATACCACTAGTTGTAGTATTACTAGTTGTGGTACTACTAGTTGTGATACTACTAGTTGTTGCACTACTAGTTGTGGTACTACTAGTTGTGTTACTACTAGTTGTGGTACTACTAGTTGTGTTACCAATAGTTGTGTTACTACTACATGTGTTACCACTAGCTGTGGTACTAACAGTTGTGGTACTATTAGTTGTGTTACTACTAGTTGTGGTACTACTACCTTTAATGATACTAGTTGCATTTATATTAGTTTTATTTCTACTAATCTTATTTCTAATAGTTGTATTGCTATTCGTCCCTTTTGGTTAGTCCTATTGCTATTAGTTACATTATAACTACTAGCTATCATTATTGTTGTTTACATTTTATTAGCAAAATTCCAATAAAAAGGCAAATACGTAAATTCATAAAACTCCCTGACTTACAAAAAAAAAAATCATTTCAGCTTATCTTTTAATTTTTGTTGTTTGCTCTTCTTTTTCCTGTTCTTTTTTTCTATATAAATTTTTGTTCTTTTCTTATTTTATCTTATTTCCTTCTTGTGTGTTTTATTTTTATTTTGAATTGTTCTATTCTTCTCTCTTCTTGTTCTTTACTTCTCTTATCATTTTCTTTACATATTTCAGCATTTTCTTTACTTCGTTCAGCATTTGTTTTCTTTTCTTTATATTTATTCCTCCTTCTTCTTGTTCTTCTCACCTTTGCTTTTTTTCTTCCATATTACTATTGACTTTGATTTTTTCATTTTTTTTATTATTATTCCCTCTTTCCTTTTACCAATCATCTTCCACTTAAAAACACTAACTATTCAGTACTATGACCTATGACCAAAAAAACAAAATTAAGATACATAGCACATGTGTGGTGGGTACATTTGGTAACGAAATATGCAAAGTCTAAGTTAATATAAACATTACAATCAAGTAAAATGAAGATAACTTGTATTGCAACGAGAGAAAACTACAAATAAGAAAATGTTTTATTATTCGTCAAATAATTTTCTAATCTAGCTATTGGGAGATCACCACAGCATTCTAATTAAATAATCGATTAATGAATTAAACTTGCTAATGACAATACAATAAAAACAATAATAACAATACTAATACTAATACCAATAACAAAAATAATAATAATATTATTATTAATAATACTAATAATAATACTAATAATACTAATAACAATAATACTAATAATACTAATATTGATAATAATAATAATAATAATAATACTAATGCTAATAATACCAACAATACAAATACTAATAATAAAAATACTAATAATAATACTAATAATACTAATATTGATAATAATCATAATAATAATAACAATAACAATAACAATAATAATAACACTACTAATAGAAATTCTTAAACATAAATAATAATAAAACTAATACGGAAGGTTAAAGTTTTATTCATACCGAAAAGGTTTTTCGAAACGAGTTAAATAAATTTTAGTTCATATGGCATTAATATGTTAAAGATAAAATCGAGAGCTGAACGGCAGAACAGCCAAATTCCATTGCAATTAATATACCACTTGGTATACTTTGCCTCTCAGTCCTCCAATGTTAGAATGTTTTTGATAAAATAAAACAAATTTAATAATTAATCAAACGAAACTAACGTCAGTTTTGGAAGAGACGAAATCCTTGCAGCCCAACATCGTATATATGGATTGACAATAGCACAAACGAGGGATGTGGGTTACCTCACTTGTGCTATTGTCAATCCATATATATTTAGCATTGATTGCCTGTAGACAAAAATTTGTTCTATACAACAAGGATTTTTAAAACTAATTTAAAAGGATTTTATTCCTAATGAAAATTATAAACAAATAAACCAATGAGTAAAATAAACGATGTGACAGCTGGTGCATAAATCATAAGGATTAGAAGGATGTCGAGGCATTTAGGATCCGATTGTCATTGCTATTTAAGAGGGTCGGATTCTATTAAGTCGGCATTAAACACCATTTAATGGTAATTATGTCGGAAATTAAACCATTAGTGTCTCAAGGGTATAGATCTAACCATTAATTAAGGGTCATTTTCAATATAACTTTAAAGTATTTCAGACTTTATATCGATAACTTGTGTCGAATTAATTTGTTAAAGCTATTAAATACGAGTGTGTTATATATATGGCTCGAGTCTTCGAACACGTTTTAATATGGACAAATATTATTTTATAGTCGGTAAAATGTTTTTGAAAACATAGAATCAAAATCAACAAAAACTTATTTATTCTTTACCTCCCTTTTACTCGGAGGGTATTACATAAACACATTTTTTTTACAAAAACTATAAATAGTTTTACTTATTTAAAAAGATTACTTTGGGATTTATTGAGGAAAATTGTTCTTGGAAAACAATGTATATATTTTTTGTCAGTTTTAACTTAAATTCTACATTACTTAAGTTTACATATGAAATATTATATATATGAACACTATGCACAAACATACAAAAAAACGAATACAACCAATGCTACAAATTGATTATATTATTGTATTGTATTAGACAAGAAATAGTTTGAAATGTGGCCTTAATAATATAATAAAAACAGTTATGTATAACACTTCAAACTAAAATATTAATTCAATACTCTTAAAAGTTTAATATATTACCATTAATATTATAAACAATAACAATAAAGATAAATAGTAACAATACAATTATTATAAAATGCTATTGGCAATAATACTATAATGGCAATAATAACAATAAAATAAGATTACTGTAAAACGAAAATAAAAGTATTTATAACATTAACAATAAATTTAGCAGCCTATAAACACTGTCCATAATTATTCAATAAAAACTTTGCGAGAAAGTTATAATTATAAATTATGTTTTGTCAAGAATTTTATGAAATAAATTATTTAAATTAAAATAAATAAGTTTAATTCATTTAACTGTAATTAATTTAAATTATATACTTTTCTTTCGAGTCGATTGCCTTAAACAAAATATTTTACTAATGAATGAGTTTTTTATTTTCCATCTCCTTAAATCTATCTTTTTTTTCTTTATTTAATTAGTTTCATATTTAATTTTAAATTTTCTTTCTTTGACTTGAAGATGACACGACAATGAAAGGTCATATCAATGATGTGACCTTGCTGATATTTGGTACAACAATTAAGAATTATGAAATTGAACGGAATTTTAATTAATGTTTATCTTGTCTAATCATTTTAATTTTAATCATCATTATTATTGTTAGCATCATTTTTGTCATTATCATTGTATTGTAATAATTTATATGTTGTTGCAAAAATAATTAAGAAAATTAATTAGTTCATAATTTAAAATGTTTTATATATCTCTACATAAATTTGTTGTTCATCTAATTAAAAAACTCTGTTGAATTATTTTAATTTCACAACAAAGAAAGAAAGCAGCACAGCTGAGCTCCCAGGAGAGATAAGGCCCTGTAATAAAAAGGCCAAAAGTGGAATAGAACTGGTAAGGCCGACACAAATTCACTGAGTAGGCCTAACTTTACAACCTACGGAGACGTGTTGAGGTAAACGCCCTATTTTACTTTCTGTGTGATTGGTCAGATTTTTGAGCGAGCTTGATTTTTTTCAAACTTTAATTTCCTTAAAAATACATTTTAAAAGCTTAGACTTTATGTTTAGAATTTTCTTAAAAAGGTTTTACAAACATATTAAAATTTATGTAATAATTCAGGTAAAATGTTTTATATAAAAAAAATAAACTTTCAAAAATTATTCAGCTATAATGAAATGACCACAACGAACTTGTATAATATTTTCTCAAAAATATTCAATTTTAACCTTTATTCAATCAGTTTCTTTAGAAGATATGAATGCTTAGCTAGTGTGTGTCATCACGTCTAAAAACATTAAAATGTTCTTTCATAATAACAAAAAATCCAGTTCTTAAATGGTTAAATTCCCAAAGCCAAAAGCAATTAAAAAATAAAATAACCGATTGCAACCCTTGTGGTGGAATGACCTCCAGAGAAATTTGGTTCAATAAATGTGGGAACCTGAATAATTGTTTGGTATTTCAGCTGCATTGTGAGATTGCATCCAACTACCACTCAAATAATTTCATGTTTCAAGCATAAATAATCAAAGGGTATTTATTAGATATCATTAACAAATAAAATGTAATAACTTTATTGCATTTTATTTAAGTTGTCTCTGAGGGCTAACATTTAATAAGTTAATTGTCATTGCTCGAGGTCTTCAAACTGAAGTAATTTGGGTATAAAAATAATTATTTTTTATTCGAAATTGTATAGATATTTATAATAAAATTAACCTTTTTATGCTATTGAATAAGGTCTCATCTATTAAATGCAATAACATAACAAATAAACCGCCTGTGAAACTAGTACATAACCAAATCCTATGGGTGTATAGCAGATACATTTATAAATCATTATTATGGATTCAACAAGTCCATATAAAAACGTAGTTATTTCAATAAATTTAAGTTTTAGACCAAAACAGTATTTAATATATATCGTTCCTAATGCATATATATCGTTCATTTATGTTAAATGATCATTGCTCTAGAATAAAAAAATGTTTAGTCTACTTTTAATAAAAACAAATGTGCTAACAACAACAAAAACAATAGAAAGTAAGTCCTATAGTGGTGCCTTACGTCTCTGCTAAACACAGAGCATGTAATGCCATAACTCAGTATACCTCAGTTTATATATTATTTTTTTTAAAACTTTTATTCAAGAATTAACAAGTTAAACAAAATTTGCTGTTGTTGTGGATTCCACTTCTTCCTCGACATAGAGGAACCCCCCCCCCCTACTGGGTTCGTCCATCACGCCTCCGTGAAAAAGATATGTAGTGTTGTGTGTGTGTGGTGTTGGGACAGCAAAACCCCTTCTCAGTAAGGTTCGTATAGTTTTATTGGTAAGAACTTTCTTGAGAGGAAAGAATACAATCAAAATTTTTATATTTGACTATTGTAAATAAAAGTAAAAAACTCAAAGCAGTTTCTAATTTTGGCAGTCGCTTTTTATTCAGCTTATGATTAAATAACTAAAAAAACTTACATCATTTGTATATTATTTAGTCTGCAATAACTTTATTGCAATTTTAGAACAAATTTAAACCATAAATGTATAAATATGTATATTAAATTTTAAATAAGTACAGTAAAAACGTAAACATTTTATGAATATTTTGCCAGTGATCTTTGTTTCACGTTCAACTAACATTGACGGGTAACTTTACAAAAAAAAACGCCAACAACAATTGCAAAATCAACACAAAGAATCTGAGGTATACTGAAGACCCCGCTTTTATTCCCTGCGATTCACAATCACTGAGAAAAAACATCGAATGACAACGAAGGATAAAGTTTATCAAACGTTTTCTTTACCATCTT
>JARUHE010305762.1:0-12449 GCA_031471125.1 Archaeomysis grebnitzkii | reverse complement strand
GTTTCAGATCTTGTCACACTTTCATCTGGACAAACTTTAAAAGACCGACGTTAGTAATTTTACCAAAAAAATAAAATGTTTATTTTCAGAATGACAAACAAACAAAATGGAAATTAAATATATTGTAGATCAGTATTACAAGTATTGACCTAAAGCTCAATAATCTAAATTTGTTTTGAAAGAGCTTTCAACAACGTGTCTTACCTAATTAGTAAGCTTTAATGGCGTTCAATTATCTTTACATTTGAACGAAATAAAAGATGAAAAAAAAGAATTGACACATGTATGAATTTGAACATTTTCTGACAATTTTGACTAAACAAACTTCAATTTCAAATCTGTGCTTCTTAGTTTTAGCTTTATTTTTTTAATTTAAATCTTTTTTAATTTACTGTTTATTTTAAGTTATTTATTTTATTCTGAAGAGACACAATGTATTTAAGATTGATCTAACTGATTACATGTTTGGTACTAATAATCTACCGGCGATATGCAATTGGCTTTCATTATCTTTGGGTTTTACAATTGATAATTACGAATGAAATCGATATAATCGATAAGTAGCTCTATATTATGGAAACAAAAACAGATTACTATATTAGATTAAAAAATTGGCAAAATATTTCAAAATTGTATTTTAAAATGTTGTATATTGTCTGAAAAAATTGTTTCAATAATGTTAAAATGATTAAAAACAATTGAGATTAACAACATTTAAAAATGTGTTATTTGAAATGTTTTAATTTTAGTTTCTTTTAATTATGATCAACAAAAACATAAAACAAATACAAATACATTTGAAAATTAACATAATAAAGTAATTTCAATTCTAAGCAGAGAAAATAATATAATTTGTTTTGTCAAAACAATATATTATATTATATAATATTATTAACAATAATAATAATACCAAAACAATCTTAGTATAATAGTACATTGAGTTTTGTTTAATGTTATATAAAAAGTTATATTTATAATGTTAAACGATATATTGTATTTATAATGTTAAACAATAGATTTTACTTATAATATTATACAACATGATTTATTTATAATGGTATATAATATGTATTGTTTATAATTTCATATAACATATTACCGAGTACTATATTTTAAATGTAATAAGGACAAATTAAAAAGTTAATATTTAATAATTTCCTTTTTATGAAATGATGTTATTGTAGTTAATAGTAATGTACAAAATGTACAGTGCTAGACACATCAATCTTGATATGTACATAGGAAAATTGTACTCTATATAAGATTTGAATTAAACCTGAGCCATAGACATATAGCAAAACAGTTTGTTTTAATGTTTTGTAAATGAGTGAAGTTCAAGATAGTTCTGTTACGATGAATGTTCAATAAACTAAATATTAATTAAAAATTTCAAACATATTGGAATTGAATTGAAAAAAATGCATTGAAAATTCCAGATTGATGTGCATATGACTGTATGATTACAGGAAATAAATAAATTGCAGTTAAAAAATTCAAACATTAGAAATATTCCTCTACCAAAATAAATATTCGCGTCATAATATTGTTAGTGTTTTAAAAATCATTAATTTCTCAAATTGAAAAATGCATCAAAACTCAACCTTGATTTCTAATTACTACTTTTATTTTTTTCATTAAAATAACTTAATTAACAACTAAACTCATTTCCTTCATTCCTGAACAAGATGTCTAATTAAATACAAAGGCAAACAATTTCAAATATTTGTGAGATTCTTGAAATATTAAAAGAATTTTTATTCCCTTAAGAATGTTTAAAATTTTCCTAAATTTGAAAAGGGCTAAAAATTATTTTATGCATCCAAGCAAAGAGCAATATGTCAAGGCGACATTACCTATACAATACTGACTAACCGTTGTGGTAATGCTTATATAAAATAATATTTATTATTTCTTTATTTCTATTTTTAATCTATTTTAATTAAAAGATATAACAATATAAATTTTTCAGAAAATTGTATATTGAGCAATGTTTACATTGATTAAATTTTGTTTAATGTAATTCCATTTCGTAGTCCGTTGTTCCAGTATGTTATATCACCTTTTTATGTTGAATTTCCAAGTCAATAGATGTAAACAAGAATCCCAGCCATGCACTCTATGTTAGACTTGATTGTTTTCTATTCTTCATGTTGTTGTTCTAGATTTGTGGTAAGTAGGTCAGTGTACTAATTCATCTCAATAATAATACATAATCAAATGTGGGGCTTTTATATAGCGGGTCAGGTCGGATTTCACCAATCTCAGACCCGCTTCACACATCACTCTTAATATTACTACTCACATCAAGTAATGAGCACCGCAAGGATATGCAGACGACATATGGAGCTTCATTTATGAGACCTTAAGGGAAGAGAATCACGTTTCACTTCCAAATGACAGCTTGGAGTGGACCCGAACCTATGTGAACGAAATCTGCTTACGCAGCATTAATCTGCTTACGCAGCATTAATCTGATCATATAGCATTAATCTCCAGACAACCTTTATATCCTTTCGTCAATCAATGAAATACACTAATCGCGATGTTGCTAAAAATTCCAATGATTAGGTTAAAGAACAAAATTTATTTATAAAAAAAACTAGAGTAAGTGTTACAACAATTTTTGGTGTTGAACCAATATTTATAATAAATTCTAGAGTTAGTACCTAAGTGAAAATCTAGAGGAAAATTTGGAGTTAAATCTAGAACAAAATTCTAAGGCAAACACTATAACAAAATGTAGGGCAATGTCTATAAAAAAAATCTAGAGTAAAATCTAAGGCTAACTCTATAATAAAATGTAAGGCAAGGTCTATAAAAAATCTAGAGTAAAGTCTTAGGCAAACTCTATATCAAAATGTAAGGTAAGGTCTATAACAAATCTAGAATACAATCTAAGGCAAACTCTATAATAAAATGTAAGGCAAGGCCTATAAAAAATCTAGAGTAAAATCTAAGGCAAACTCTATATAAAAATGTAAGGTAAGGTCTATAACAAAAGCTATGGCAAAGTATACAACAAAATGTACAGTAAAATGTAGAGGAAATGTAGAGCAAATGTAGAGCAAATGTAGAGTAAAATGTAGAGCAAATGTAGATGTTGGCAAAAAGCGCATTGACCTGTTGCACATAACGGCATCTTGCCGTAGGGTGTCAAGGTGCATCCACTTTACTGCAGATCAAATTAATGCAAAGATTCCAATGCAGGAGGAACTGGTAGAAAGAGGCGAAGGTGTCTGCCCAAAACCGGCTCGATCTAGTTAATAAATCGGTATTAAGTATAAAGACCACTTTTTATAACGATTTGTAGACCACAAGAAAAATTGTATAATATCACCTATAATTTATTCGTTTTTACTTCCTTGACATTATGAAAAACATCTAAATAGACAAATAGAATCGAGGTTCGTTTGTGAAAAAAACTATGACGATGTAATAACATTAATAAAAGTCTTTTCAATACTAAATTGCATGTACTTTAGCCCTAATGGCAACACTTATCAGATGCTAGAAGTTTCAATCTTAAACATAACATTTACTAATTTTTAATTAGGCCTTACATGGATATACAGCCTAAACATGAAGGCAAGAATAATGATAATACTGATTAGAAAAAACAATACTAAATAAGTTTCATTATCTGTATAGAACGGAAATTACAGTTTGTAAGACACCAAAGATGACAAAAATTTCCCTCTTCCTAAATAAAAATTAACTGCCTCCATGAATCCCTCAACCGTTTAAGGCCTTTATTATTCTTACCCTAAAAAACAAAAGCATCAAATTTAGCATTGCAGAGAACAAGCCTTAATAAATGTTACTCCTTCTCCAAATGTTACTCAGAGATAAATTTTTGTTTTTACGATCATGAAAAATATGAATTAAAAAACTGCAATTATACAATTTGTTTTATTATTGTGAAGCGCGAGCAAAATCAATGTTGTAGGTTTTTTTTATAAAAATATAATTTTTTTGTTGCAATTTAATTCAAGAAATTAGTGCTGGTAATCAAATATGGCGAACTTATCAATAGAAAATGATAACAAAAATAATGATTTATACAAATTATATTTGATGTGAAATTTCACAACATTGGCAATAACAAAATGATACTTGAAGATGGTAATAACAAAATAAAGAACAGTTGTAATAGCTATACAAATATGTTACCATTATTGAAAATAATAATGATGATGATAAGAATGATCGTAATAACAATAATGATGGAAATAAGAATGATGATGATACCAATAATTGTAATAATAATACCATAACAAAAAATAATCAAATGAGAAATAAATGAAAATAAAAACATACGCAATAAAGCTTTCAAATTAAATGATTATACAAACAAACGTTCAATCATTGTGAAAGCAAAGCCATTATCCCTAATTTAAGAAAATAAATCTTTTTGTCAAAGTTCAATAAAATTGACAATAATAAAATAAAAATAAAAATTATTTTTTGCAAATATTGTGAAATCAAATAAATTTGGAAATACTTTGATGTTACAACAAAGCAATATTCTGAAGATTTGAATTGATTTTGTGTTGTAAATTATTTATAATTATTTATTTTCTTATCATTTGATAATTTATAATTTCATTGAAGAATCCCAAAAATATGTTTTATGTTGCTGTAACAATTTAATTTATTATTTATGAATTTTTATCATTTTTGTCACATATGTTATGTCTTCATTATTAATATATCAAAATTTAATGCCATTCTAGTTTTTTATTACATCATTCTATTGGATTTTATTACAAAATATATGTTATGTTTTTGTTAATAATATAGTCAGCGTTAATATATGCTAAACAAAATTGGGTGTATTTCTTTAATAACATATAAAACAGATAGTAATACAGTTTTTTTTTCATCGTCTTTATTATTTATACTGTTACCATTACTTACCATTATTATTATTTGTTGTCAAATGTTTGAAAAAATTTACATTAAAATTGTCTTTAAAGTTTGAATTATCCTCAATATACCCAGAACTAAATATAAACAATTAACTTAATTTAAAAAGAAGAAGAATATAATTAATAAAAAAAATATAAAAATTTAATTACTATAATAAGTTTTATCTTTTTATTTAACATGTTTGTTTATGTTTTCAATAATCTGAAAATAATAAAAGTTATTTGTTTTAACATTTTAATAATTTAAAAAAAATATTAGTTGTACAATATTGAATCTAATGAATTTTAAATTACTAAATATTAAACATAATTTATGTTGTTTCATTAATTCTTACAAGTAAATATAAAAAAGTGTAATATTGTAAACATGGACACCATTTGATAGCTCTATTACTGATAATTTTAACATATAGATATATCGTAACATATAATCTGAAAGTTATGTGGTACAAGTTTAGGTTTTTCTAACCAATCAACTATTTATAATGCTATATGTTTGCGGTATGTCTGCGTTATCGCTATGAAGGACTATTTTACCATTGATATTTAACTTCATTTATCATTGGATTTTGAATTATAATTATACATAATAATCTGAAAATACAAATGATAATAATTTTTAGTTATAAAGTCGCCCCAAAGAATATTTTTAAAATTTTATATTGTATATATTTATGTATAATAACAAACTATAAACCAATGATAATTATACGCATTTATAATGCCAAGATAAAAAAAAAATTATATATGTCGATAGATCATTTTATAACTGGGTAAACGAAATATATTGATTTGCTATGCCTATTATTATCATACTCATCATGAAATACACTCAAGCATCATAACTACTTATTAAAGCTCCAAGATAATAATTCAAAAAACGAATGTGTAAATACTTGTGATAACCTTATGCCTTGTACTTCCGACATTTAGAAACTCGTTTTAAACAATATTTACAAGTAAAAACAATTAAAAGATAGAATATCTCCGATGTAATTATACATTCAACATTAACACTAGTTTAATATTCAAGTTTTCAGTTGTTGAACATGTGTTTGTTTTGTTCTTACTAAATTGATAAAACATATGTATTCATTTTTTCTCACATCTATCAATTTCAAAGTAATGTTAATTACGTACAATGACGTGGTACAATGAAAAACAAATAATTTTAGTTAGGTCAACAGAATAAGTCAGTGATAACAGTATCAAAGTACCAATATCATTGGAGATTACCTACATTTTATCAATTAAATTATTTGTATGATTAATTACACTGGACAACAAAACATTTGCTACTGGGGTAAACCCATATGTTCTGGACTAAATCGAGGTGCTGATTCCGAATCTATATTCACAAATGTCTAGCATGTCAAACAACTCAAAATCAAAGATTCATAATTATAAATCTTGCGCATGCGCATAACTCAAAATCATGACGTGCTAGAATAATTCTGAATGCAGATCCTTTTGCTTGTGGGACAAAAATATGAAGACATTTTGTTGACCAGTATTATTTATGCTATCAGAAAACATATTTATTATAGGCTAAGTCAACTTGTATTTATCTATATCGTTTGTTGTAGGAGTATTATTTGACTGATGGATATCTTAGTTTATATTTATAAATTTAAATTTAAAAAAAACAATAAATAAGAAAATAGCATTTGTAGTTTTTGCTATTGATATGAAAACAATAATAGATCTTTGACGTTCATTTTTTTCAAAATATAAAATTATTTTTGTCTTAATTAGGTAAAATTATTAACTTTATAACGAAAGAAAAAGAGGTTTAATTAATCATGCTATGGCAGATTTTTTTCGAAATTTGATTAATCATTGTTTTTTCCCGCTTCTAGCAATTTACTAGACAATAAACAGATAGAAGTTACCCTTGGGAAACAAAAAATAAATCATTATTTCTGGGATCACAAGTTCACGTCTACCATGAATGATCTTTTTGGCTCAAGTGCTGAAAAGTTGCAGAAAAGGACATGCGTTAACTTTTTAGCATTCTATTTTATATGAATGAATCAAATGAAATCCTTGAATTTAAAATACAGGTTATACCAGTGTACGATTGCGTTCGGGAAAACCACATTAAAAGCTGTAAGGAAGAAAAGTGTGCACACACGCATACGCATACACACCTACGCAAACAAACATAAATCTTCAAGCTTAGGCGCGCACGTATATACACTTGATCATTTTTTAAAATAAATTATTGTATAGTTTCTAAGTGTGTAAATTTATTTTATTTTATTGCTCTTATGTAAATAGTTATGTCACTTCATTAATCTATTTGTAAATTCTATTTTTTTTTTATTTTAAATGTAAATTTTTAAAAACTTCCCCCTGGTCTGTAACATAACAATTGGTAAAAGTTCTTTGTTAATAATAAACTGAATTGAAAATGTAGTTTTAACAATAGTTACTAACTTGAATTGGTGGTGGTTGCAGTTACGTAAACTTTTTATTTATTTAATAGCATTACCAACAAAAAACTTTAACTTTAAGTTTTCAGTCCATTAAATCATCACAATTTTTTTGTGATTAAGCACAAAGTATGGTTGAAATATTATCTAAAATAGCCCTTATCATACCGACAAATTTATGGTCTTAATACACTGATGAACTGATGATAAAAAATGATTATTTTGGTTTTGTGAACAAATTTATGTAAAGAAAAAAAAAAGAAAAGAAAAATATTGCACGGACACAAAATCCAAAAATTTGTGTATAAATAGAAAACTGTAATTATTCTATGTAATTTTTTTAAAAATTATAATATTTCAATACAAGTTAAAGGTTATTTAAAATCACAATAACTTGGTTAACCTTTAGTCCCTGTTGTGAGTGAACACCTAAAAAACAAATTAATATTTAAATGAAACTATTCATAATATCAAAAACTGGAATATTAAGTTTCGATGTACTATAAATAATAAAAACAAAAATTGTTGTTTTAAATTATGTTTTATTGATGTTTAAATGAACAAAATATATTATATATTTTCCATTTAAAAATAATGGTAACTGTAAGTTTGGAGTGTATAAATTCAATAAATATATTGACAATGTTTTTATTATATTAACCTATGCAACCTACATAAAACTAAAACCTGTCCATAAATAAAAATTAATTTCTGGTAAAAAAATATGGGAAAACTAACATAGTGTTAACTTATAGCAAAACGTAGTTAAAACTAACAACTAACTAAATTTTAACCACTAATCACAAATTATAATTAACTTGATAAACAATACTTAAAGTAAAATGTTATTGATTATATTTATGTTTTAACCGTTTAGCTAAAATTATAATTGTTTACTAAAAATAAATTTGGACCAATCCAGGTTTTAATTGCTTTGATTTAATTTGATTGATTGCTAACGAAGGTATAACAACTAATGATAAAAATATTTAATTTGATTATTAGATTATTATAAATAATTAATTCCTTAATTAACATCATTAATAGCTTATTAACGTAACTAAATTATATTAATAATAATCATTCCTCACCATCCAAATATCACCTAACAGATGATAAGCCCACAAATCCTATTCCTCAACCAGAAGGACGTTCCATCCTAGCAGATGATAAAATCCTCAGATCGAATCCTTCTCTGGACTCGGGATGCACCTACGAAGGGGCATCCTACCTCAAAGGAGAGGAGATCCTCACAGCAGAACCGTGTCTCAACTGCACTTGCAACGGTCACTCGCTGGTGTGCAGCCTCAGGTTGTGTCCCACGCTGCATGTGCCCAAAGACAGAGGCTGCAGAGTGGAAAAGGAAGAGAAGGACTGTTGTAGTAGTGTGGTCTGTGGTGAGAACTGCTCTGAGTTTTGGTTTCTAGGTTAAGGGAGGTTACTTATGGTATGTTAGAAAGGGTGTTTCAGTGTCCTATGTGGCTACACGGAGTGGCAAGAATTTTGATCCTGCAACTTGTTGGACTAAGATCTTGGGTACATAAAATAATTAGTTAGTTCTTAGTAAAAAAAATTTTTATGGATAATAACAAATAAACTAATATACAACTAAAACCTCAATGGGAGAGTTTTATTGAAGTATGTCCAATATACTGTATGTGCAAGATGAAAATGTGTCTCAAGTCTTAAAACTAGTTTCTTATACATTTATTTTTTTTATAACAACTTATAACCTAATATAACTTATTATTTATGTCAATAATATAAAACATTGCGTTTGTTTTTTTCTCTCTGTGAGATAGAAGTTATTTTTAAATAAAGAACGAAATCAATATTTTTTCTTCGATCTTATTACATTAACTTTTCGAGTAGCAATCCAAGTGTTTTCTGCCCAAAGAGGTTGCATTCGCATGGTTGTTAGCTTAAAAAACATTTAAAAATGTTTATTTTGCTCGAACGTTAGAAGAAACAATTATTTTTACTTATTTCAATAATTTTTTTTTTATTTATGTTTTTTTTGTTCTATATATGTTATTCAAAAGTACTCGTACTAAATTGTAGCTAATTTCATTCTCAAAAGTAAAGGTTTAACTAAAATGTAAGAATAATGTTTTTTTTTAGAAAATTTGGAATGTGAATAGTTTTAGGTATGTTGTGTAGTTTTAAAGAAAATCGTTTTTAATGTTAAAGTAATAACAATTGTATTTTTCATTTTAACTTTTAGAAATAAAAAGTACAAATTAAATATTTATTATGATATCAAAATGGTAGCTAAATTAAAACTTACCAACTGTTTCAAATGTTTTATGGTATTAGTCTAAGTTGGAGATAAACATTTATCTCTATACCATATGATATTTATCTAACTATATGAACGTTCTGCCTTTACAACACTATTTTCAATAATAATGTGACCTTACGACATGTTTTAAGCAAATTTAAAGCTACTCGAAAATATTTATTTGAGAAGACAAATAAATTATTTATTGAAAATGTTTCATAAAATATTACATAATGTAAGAGCTACGTACTTCCTGAAATGTTTACTGTAATACAGATTTATGGCATTCTATTATTAGTATTATTGTTATTCTTATTAATTTTATTATTATTATTTTGTTATTATTGCTATTATGATTATTTATTTAATAGCAATATCTTCTATACTATGCAGAATATCAGTAGATGTGGTATATAACAGCAATTTTGTTGTTTGTCCGGAAAAAAACCTGATATCTGCTTAAAATAATATTATAATCAATTCGAATACATTATAGAAAAGGTAAATTTTGAAAATTTCGTCATTTTAAAATTTATAACTAAAACAAAATAACAAATATTTATTCGTTGATTTAATAATGCAATCTAATTCATACTTCTCATACTTTCGTTAAAATTATTATTTACATCAAAGTTGTTTTATTAAATAAAATATTCAATCTCTTGACTCTTTGTAAATTTTTTTCTGCTTTTGAAATTACAAACGATAGAATC
This sequence comes from Archaeomysis grebnitzkii, assembly GCA_031471125.1. Classification (NCBI taxonomy): domain Eukaryota; kingdom Metazoa; phylum Arthropoda; class Malacostraca; order Mysida; family Mysidae; genus Archaeomysis; species Archaeomysis grebnitzkii. Next base: position 2,092 of record JARUHE010305762.1, on the reverse strand, counting down.
AACTTGTTTTAGACGGTTAACGCACTGAATAAGTAAGAGTGATGTTGAATATAATTTTGATATTTGAAAAGCATTAAAACCTTTCTTATAATTAAGTAAACAACGATGTTTGACTCATTATTTTTTTTATTTAGTAGCAAACCAAATTAATTGTGAATTTGTTTTATTTATAATTATTATAACACATTATAATTAGTTATAACCTGCTATAATTAATTAAAACTTATTATAATTAATTGTAAATAATTATAATTAAGTATAATTAATTTAAACATGAATTTGAAAGTTGATCTTATCGGAATAACTTAATTAAGTAATTGAATTGAAATTTTAATAATTAGATTCCTTCATTCTCATTTGCAAACAAAACTTCAAATGAATAATTATATTAATACTATATTATTAATGTTTTATTTATTACTATATTACTATTATTACTATTATTGTTATTATTATTATTATTATTATTATTACTATTATAACTATTATTATTACTTTATTACTATGTACCTTGCCACATTCTAGCATTTAAAAACGTCAAAGTATTCAAAATGCAGCATCTCGAGTTGTAACACATACTCCACGTTAATCTCATATCACCCCGACGCTTAAGCAAAATAAAAATAATTGTTTTAAACTATTTAAATTATAGATCTTATTGTGTAGATTGTAAAAATAAAAAAAGTTTATGTGGCTGCAAAGTATATTGTAGGAGATATTTTTGTTTTTGTACGAGGGTTTCGCCACTTTGAATCTTTAACCTGTATTGTATATTAATGGATGGGTAGTAGCGGACTTTTTGGGAAGAGTTTTCCTACTTGCTATCGGCGTATAATTTTCTTCTTTTATTTTCGTTTATACAATACAACTTGTTATAAACACACTGATGTGGGTGCAAGAGAAAAATACGCACCTCTGGTGGTATCTTCATGCAAACCTCTTGAACTTAGTGCCGGTTACCAATCCATTAATATAGAGATCAGTGCTTGGAACCCACTTTTGTCGACTTAGAAGAAAAACATAACTGACATTTTTTTAATTTAGAGGGTAATTTTTTTAAACTGTCAATTATGTATGCATAACGACTCTGTACACCAATTATAAACAAAATCTAAGATGTAAAAGTGTGATTGTTATTCTTTATCCATTTTCCCAGGAATGACCCAGCTGTGATTGTTTGGGCCTTATTAGTTTTAACCTACCGAATAAGTCGTTAGTGATGAGTAGGAATTAAGGTCAACATTTTCAACGGTGCAATCACCATCCTTAAAAAATGGCCAAGCAAGCGACTTGCAGCTTTTGAAGGTTCCAAGAGTGAATTTGAACCTTTGAAAAAGGTATTCTTATACGTCGCTCCAGTTATCTGGAATGAATTGCCTCTTGAATTGAGATCCAGGCCAGTTTTATCCTATTTTTAGAAATATTTAAAGGCACATTTTTTCAGGAATCAGGATGCATTTAATTAATTAGTTTTGTAATTGTGCGATATATGAACACCATTGTGTTATTATTGTTATGAATATATTACTATTGTTATTGTTTGTTATTGCTATTATTATTATGGTTTCATTCATTAAATTATGATTGTTGTCAGTTTATATTCTACTGTTAATAGAATGTATTTATTATGGTTATTGTTATCCTAATTATTAATGTATTTGATTATATTATCAGTGCTATCATTGTTATAAAAATTATATTAATCAATCGCATTGTTATCGTGAACATTGTTTTTTTGCAGAAATTATTACGCTGGGGCACATTGGCACCGTAATGATATATAATTACAAGGAAGTATTTTAAGTGGCTTTAATTTAATAATTTATCATTTCATTGTTAAATCATTATTTATTTGTTTCCTTCTTTGCTCAATAAATAAACAATTTTCTTTTTCAAAAAATTACACTCATCAATTTTTGTTGGAATGAGTATGTTTCATGATTATATATACATATATATATATTATATATGCAAGTCTGGTTGAATTATATGTGACTTTGATTAGCGACAATTTTCAATTTTAATTTCTCAAGAAATCTATACTTTATCTTTACATCGTTGGTGTAGGTTTTTAAAAAGATGGAAGAAAACC
>JARUHE010305751.1:0-12449 GCA_031471125.1 Archaeomysis grebnitzkii | reverse complement strand
TATTTATTCACATACTTTTGAAGAAATGTGCAGTCATCTTTGCACTATAGAAAATACATTGGACATTATTTTCGGCTAAATTTTGATATTTATTGCATGTTTAAAATTTATTAATTTAGTACAAAAATAATAAATAATGATATTTTAAACAACATACAAGATAATGAACGAAGACAAATTTTATAAATAATTTATCGAAAAGATAAAGAAGTGAAACATTTGATTGTGGACTACAAAACCTAGTTCATATTCATTTAATGGGGTTTCATGGACATTTTAGCAAGGTTTATTTTTTCAACTTCCTTAAATGATACTTTGTTTACGAGTTTTGAACTTTGAAAAATATTTAGTTGTTTTTAACTGGCTTGAGGAGTTTTTGTCATACAACGTATACATATAATTTTCATTAAATACATAAAAGTAAGTAAGACAATACACATTATTAACATAAAGAAAATAGAAAACATCCATCACAAATCAAATTCAATGCATTTGCTGGACCGTAAACAATGAAGTAAAGTCCTTCCATTATATAGACGTTCTGTGAGTGAATCCAAGGAACATGAATCCACTTCCATCCGCACTGGATTTTTAGGCCTGGTAGATATTTTTCTAGCTGAGTTGGTCTGTTTCAATGAAATTGAAAGTTAGATGTTGCGAAACTTTATTTCCACCAATTTTAACTTTCATATTTTTCAAGAGGACATGAAAAATATATTTGAACGTTCGTTACTAATTTTTTTTATTTATTTTTGGTGGGTCAATTATACTTGTTTTTTGGCGGGTTATTTAAACTATTATTTGTTTGTTTTTGGTGGTAAATTATACTTGTTTTTTGGCGGGTCAATTAAACTTTTGCGTTTATATTAATAACACGTTGGTCCACTTTATAACTTTATAACCTTATAACTGTATAACTTTATAACTTTATAACTTGACCTACATGTGCATTGTGAGTGTTTACTTCAATGTTTATTTCATTGGTCAAAGTCAATATGACTAAGTATTTACAAATATGTTTTCTATTTTGATTATTTATGTTTTACTTTAAATAGTTTCTTTATCTAAGCTAGTTTTATGAAGTTTAAAAGTGTATAAACTAATGTTTTATTTAGTATTTAGTATTTTCAGTATAGAACTATAATTTTATTTACCAAATGTAAATAAACAATTTTCACTCCATAAACATTTAAGCTTGACTTTGTGGGCAATAGTATAAAATTTCCTTCACATTAATGAGAGATCGTGCTCACCAGAGAGTGATTTATCATTGTTATTGAAACCTTTATTTAATTGAAGTTTCCAATTTTTCACGAGTTGTTGAATTGTTGAATTCAATCGTTTTTGGAATGTTTATAGCTATGCGTAAAATTTAGTTTTATTTGTGACGTTCAGGATGTACATTTGTACCTTCCCACAGGATAAAAGAGTTATCGTGAGCTGTGCAGTTTTAAATTATTTAAACAACTTTTCAAATAAAGCCAAACTTTTGATATTTTATTGTTTCATAAACACAAATGAATTAACCCTTTAACGCCTAAATAATTATTAACTTAAGGTCTTCAACAAAACAGAGTTTACATTGAAAATAAACCTTCTTAAACTTGACTAATTCGTCCCAAAGGACGTTAAAGGGTTAGATTAAAATTATATATTTGCCTAATTTTTTAGCTGCCGAGGGCTTTTAATTGTGGGCCCTACAGTAAGTTGTAATAGGAAAAATGCATTGTTTCATTGGTAGACGTTGGCATATGGTATTTAAACAGTTAAATACGGCAGGTAAATGATAAATAACATTTTGTCCACTAAAATTTTTACACAAAATATATTTTTATAAGAAAACAATTTAAACAGTTTACATTACCAAATGGCAGCAATCGTGTTTGAATTATTTTTCAAACTAAAATAATTTATAATTAAAACATATAAAAAAATAAAACCAAATAATAAAAAAACCAAGAAAATCGGAGCAAAATAAAAGAACATTCCAGCCTTGTTTATCTTGTGAGTCTCTTTAGCACTTTGTCTTGTGAAAAAAGAATAAATCTGTCTTGTACTATAAAGGATTTACGCTTCATGCATCCAGTCTTTAAGATGAGAAAGATAAATTAACGCAAATTGTTATTAATAACTCGCCTGTAGTTTGATTAAGTTGGTCTCACATTTGCCCTATATAACAAATAAATTCACTTGTACAACTATACAGTATGTTATAATGTAAATGTACAACTGTACATGTCTATAACAAACGTAATATCGTAAACAAACACACATGTACACATGTGTACACACGTGTACACACGTGTACACACGTGTAAATACGTGTATAAACATACACATACACACGCCCAAACACCCAGCTTATACACCTGCATAGTGCACAACACAGACATGCATCGACATACACATACAGCTACATACACAAATACACAACTGTGCAAACAATCAACTGGGCAAACACACAGACACTTACAAACGCACAAACACACAACAAGAAGCAAGCAAACACGTACCTTCACAGGCATAAATACACAAATATTAGTAAAGCAATACGATTAGAAACCGGGAAAAAACTTGACGCTATCACGGATTTTTTTTTTAGTTTTATGCAAATCAATTTGAAAGTCAAGACATAAGAATGGAAGATAAGTAAGCAATAGGGAGATACACATTTGATTGTTGTTTTCAAATAAGGAAGAAAGAGAAACAAGATAATCAAGTCTATATTATATTGAACACGACCATATTATAATATATTATATTGACCACGACCATATAGTTCACTTTTAATTTAGGCTAATTTGTCATCCTTCAATTATTAAAACCTGAAAATAATAAACATTTTCTAATGGGATGAGTCAAGCTCATACGGTTCAATGTATTTATTTCTTATGTCAACAGTTAACTGTGAACAAATATTCTAATAGTATTGCTGGAAGCAAACATTTGTGTGCCTCTAAATCTGTGTCAAACAGTTTTGCTGTCCTGCATTGTACAATTTTAAAATCATTACAGTCTACTAAATTAAATTCTTCGTTTGTTTAAATATGTTCCATTCAAAAATTATCAGAAAAAAAGACAACATAAGTTAGTGAAGACAAGCTGTATCTTAAAATAAATCTAACAATGTAATAATGCTTCAAATAATCAGTTTAACACGTCAGTATTTATCATATTACTTAAATACATTGAAGCTAGCATTAACACTGTTAAAAATACACAATTTTATCACAATAGGTTTTAGAGAGAGTCTTTTTTACATATACGGATAAAAATGTCTATACAATAAAGATTATACTCCTTGATAAAATTAATGTTTTTTTCGATCTTATGGCATTAGTTATTGATATGGTGAAAGATCAGTTATATTTTATTTTTATTTTACTTTTATTTATTGTATTATATTTTGTTTATATGGTGAAGGATCAGTTATATTTTATTTGTATTGGTATCACAAAACTGGTCCATTTGCGCCTATTACTTGATAGTGAAAATAAAAATAAAAATAAACCAATGTTCTGCCATTGTTTGCAAAATTGCTATCTATTCTCCATGTGAACTGTTGCTACACAATCGAATGGGAAGGATAAATAGTATATGCAACATAAAACACATACGTTTTATGTGCAACATAAAACACATACGTCGTATGTGCAACATAAATCTCATAAGTGTATGTACACGAAAAACACACAAGTCGTATGTGCAACATAAAATATATAAGTCTCGTTTGTGCAAACTAAAACACATACGTTGTATGTGCAACATAATATACATAAGGCGTATATACAATATAAACCACTTAGGTCTCGTATGTGCACAATAAAACACATAAGTAGTATATGGAACATAAAACACACAAGTCGTATGTGCAACATAAAATACATAAGTCGTATGTGCAACATAAAATACATAAGTCGTATGTGCAACATAAAATACATCAGTCGTATGTGCAACATAAAATACAAAAGTCGTATGTGCAACATAATATACATAAGGCATATAGCAATATAAAACACATAAGTCTCGTTTGTGCAAGATAAAACACATAAGTCGTATGTGCAACATAATATAAATAAGGCGTATATGCAATATAAACCACATAAGTTTCGTATGTGCAACAAAAATACATAAGCCTCGTATGCGCAACATAAAACACATAAGTCTCGTATGCGCAACATAAAACACATAAGCCTCGTATGTGCAACATAAAACACATAAGTCTCGTATGCGCAACATAAAACACATCAGTCTCGTATGTGCAACATAAAACACATCAGTCTCGTATGTGCAACATAAAACACATACGTTGTATGTGCAACACAAATCACATGAATCGTATGTGCAGCATAAAACATATTAGTCATATATGCATAATAAAACACATAAGCCTCGTATGTGCAGCATAAAACACACATTTGAGCATCATAAACATGTTGATAAATAAGGAGAATATTTTTAAGGTATGTTCTCGAAACTTGTTTTGATTTAAAATGCTGGTTCACGAATGTTTGTTTTTGTTAGCGAGAGATTGTTATTTAAATAATAATTTATGTAAATATAAATATAAATTAATTGTTTTTAAATGTTTAACAAAGTATTTTTAAATATTCTAAAAACTTTTTTAAATGTTTGATTATTGCAGTTCAATATAAATATTTTTGTGTTTTGAAGTTACAAAACAAGTAGCTTGTATTAAATACAATAATTTAAATAAATTAAAATGTAATCAAACTAAGATATAAAGAAATTAAGATATAATCAAGTTTAAATATAATCAAATTTAAATGTAATCAACTTAAAAAATAATCTAATTAAATTATAAACTAATTAAAATATAATAAAATTGGTTTACTTTTTCTTTTTTAATATTTTGTAACATTTTTCGGGTACAACAGTTCATCTATCACTAAATCTTTGTTTTTGTGTTGTACTTCTTATATTCTATTGACAGATAAGTGAATAAGTTATTAATAGATTTCATGATGCAGATAACATCGATTAAATGTTTAAAATAAAAACATCTCTTGTGTGATTTTTATAAGATCATAAATCCAAAAGTAGATACATTGTTGATTAGTCATTGATTTTCTCTCTTTCTACCTCTTTCTCTCTCTCTCTCTCTCTCTCTCTCTCTCTCTCTCTCTATCTCTCTCTTTCTCTCTCTCTCTCTAAGCTAAAAACAGGACAGTCAAATGTGTTATGTTAAATAATTAGCATGTTAATGGCATTGTATTATGAAGTTTGAGGTTTTCTTACAAACAGCAAACGTAATAACAAATTAAAGCGACTCTAACAGATAACTTTCCCTTAAAAGAAAATTCAATTTAAATTTTTCAACAAAGATGAAAGTAAAGAAACTTTTTGTGTTAAAAGTATGTTCGTATACGACTTTTCGTTAACTTTTTCACAGTTTTTGTTCTACACTTCTTCATACAAAACACTTTTGGGAGGACTTATAACCTAATTTATTTTTATGCTTAAAAGACATTCGACTTTAATGGAATATAGTTGAGTTACAACTTTTTTCGTGGTTCATGCTTTGTTTTTCTCCTTTTTTTCTTCATACAAAAATTAATCTATTCTATTTTTTTAAACAAATACATGTTATAGACTAACATGAGTAAATTTATATATAATTTATGTTGGAAAATAAATACAAGAAATATGCATTTAACTAAAGATCAGACAACTTTATGTTATTTTAATTTAGAATTCTGACTAGTCACTGCACAAAAAAGATAAAAAGTACATCCCTTGTGCTAAATAATCCCGTTGGTATAATGTGATATAATGTTGATTGAATCACAATAAAGTTGATGGAATCAACAAAAATGTGCACTGTTAACAAAGATTACTCAATTTGATCATGCCAATGTTGACTATCTTCGATATTAAAAAATCGTCAAGTATTTTCGGTATATGCCCAATTTATTCATTTGTTTAGTTTCTCAATGTGTCAAACATTCTGTGCAAGAAACAGTTTTTATCCTTCTTTGATGCCCACTTCTGAAAATAAGCCTGATCCAACGTTGCTTAAACTCGCTAACGAACATAATACATTATTTTCAACGAGCCGTCACCATGAACGGAAAACAAATTTGTAAATTTTAAATTTTTGATCAAAATAAATGCTTTAGCCTCAACCCAACAAATGTTGCACCCAACAGGTTGTGTTTGACATTAATTCAAAACCTTTGTTGCTCCCCTCGTCTAAATCTGGATAATTGCATCACCTGTTCAGTATTTCCAAATTGGACATTTCCAGAGGTTAAATTATTGTATAACAAATTAGATTTTTGTTTTAATTATTGTTGTTCTTTGATAGATCAACGATTTTGTTGAAGTATAAATTAAGTGTATTGCAGTCGATGCGTCTAGCTACAAAAAAGATTTATTACTTATGTTTATCGTCATATTTAAAACAAATTTTCACATTTTGTTTTATATTTTATAAATGTTATACATAATGAAAATATATTTAATATTTTTTACATCTTTTGTTGTTTCTATCGCGTGTTTATCAATCAAATCAGACAATATGGAACTACATTCACTATAATCCAACTCATCATCCTAATGATTAAAACTATCAATTGCTGCCATGACAATGTAAATACTGTTTGTGAAACAAATAATGCACACATAGCACAATAAAGCTATGTATAAAGTAAAATAGTTATCAACCACTGAACTACTGTATATCAGTGGGTAGGCTAACTAACTGCGTGTGTCATATTATCATATAGTGATATTATATAATAATTATGTATTATAATAAAACATTACATTATATTATAATACAATATCATGTTATATTATAATTAAATGTTATATTGTATTATATTAAAATATTATATTTTATTATACAGTATTATTTTATAATAAAATATTATATTATATTATTTTAAAATATTAAATTATATTATAACAAAATATTGCATTACATTATAATAAAATATTATACTATACTACAATAAAATATTATATTGTGTTATAATGAAACATTATATTATATTATAATAAAACATTATATTATATTATACAAATTATCACATTATACTATAATAAAGTATTATATTATAGTATAATAAAAGTATAAGACAGACCCACTACTATGAAATTAAGCAACATCGTTTAAAGTTAAATGGGTTGAAGCCTCAGATGGTAGGCCTTCGCATAGCTAGTGATTATATATCCAAAGACTAATACGTTAGGTTGGAAGAAGCGTTGTTGCGTTGGCGTATGCATGCAATCACTCATATTTCAACAAACTCATATACAAACATATATTTTTACATACACACACGCACATATAAACATATATTTTTACATACACACATACACATATAAACATATATTTTTACATACACACATACACATATAAACATATATTTTTACATACACACATGCACATACAGTGAGCGCGCTGAGACCCCTATTTGTTGGCTAAAGGACCATAAAAACTTCGATTTTGTATTATTATAGTAACACATACACACACAAATAAACACGATCATTCATGCAATTACTCTCTATAGTTTCCTTAATTATACCAACAATAATAACAATCAAAGTTCAAATCAGTGTTAACATTTTGATGGAAATTAATAAAAATCAAAATTGAAACGAATACATAAAGTGAAATAATTCCGACTCCATCGAGATTTCAAATCTTGAAAGCTATAAGACATTTCAATCCCTGGGGACGTTGAAATAAGACATTCATTTTCCTCCTACATACGTTCCTCCTTCTGCCACTTCTGCCGACGTTGTTGCTTATGTAAAGTACATACATACATACATACATACATACATACATACATACATACATACATAAATACATACATACATACATAAATACATACATACATACATACATGTTTATATTTTCAGATTCCATTTACCTCCATACATACACATAGATACGCATGCACAATGCACATACATGTACACTCTTAAACTTTAATTCAGATTACATTACCTCCATAAATGAACCTAAACACTTATAAACGTACATTTGTACTCTTAAATTTAAATTCAGATTACATTAACTCCATAAATCTTTGGAGACTTTATTATCCCGTTGTACGAAACTTTATCACTTCCTTGTATGTTCAACTCAATTGGAAGAAAATCTAGTTTCCAAATTTTAATTTGTTTCAATTTGTTTGAAATTTATTTCAATTTTCACAACGAGATAATAATGATTAATTCATTCGAATTCATAGACTGATTTTAAATTGGGCTTACCTTCATTGATTTGATGTTAAATAATTTATTGATGTGAAGTTCATAAGTTGAAGTATACCAAGACCACCGTAATAAATTTAGGTGGTATTTGGTATACTGGTACAATCTATAATAAGTTTAGGTGGTATTTGGTATACTGGTACAATCTATAATAAGTTTAGGTGGTAGTTGGTATACCGGTATAATCTATAATAAGTTTAGGTGGTATTTGGTATAGTGGTATAATCTATAATAAGTTTAGATGGTATTTGGTATACGGGTATAATCTATAATAAGTTTAAGTGGTATTTGGTATACTGGTATAATCTATAATAAGTTTAGGTGGTATTTGGTATACTGGTACAATCCATAATAAGTTTAGGTGGTATTTGGTATACTGATATAGTATATAATAAGTTTAGGTGGTATTTGGTATACTGGTATAAACTTTAATAAAATTAGGTGGTATTTGGTATACTGGTATAAACTATAATAAGTTTAGGTGGTATTCGGTATACTGGTATAATATATAATAAGTTTAGGTGGTATTTGGTATACTGGTATAATATATAATAAGTTTAGGTGGTATTTGGTATACTGGTATAAACTATAATAAGTTTAGGTGGTATTTGGTATACTGGTATAAACTATAATAAGTTTAGGTGGTATTCGGTATACTGGTATAAACTATAATAAGTTTAGGTGGTATTTGGTATACTGGTATAAACTATAATAAGTGTAGGTGGTATTTGGTATACTGGTACAATCTATAATAAGTTTAGATGGTATTTGGTATACTGGTATAATCTATAATAAGTGTAGGTGGTATTTGGTATACTGGTATAATCTATAATAAGTGTAGGTGGTATTTGGTATACTGGTATAATCTATAATAAGTTTAGGTGGTATTTGGTATACTGGTATAAACTATAATAAGTTTAGGTGGTATTTGGTATACTGATATAATTTATAATAAGGTTAGATGGTATTACGTGTGTATGCCAAAGTTATTTGAATAAGATTTTTTAGGCAATGAAAAGGTTTTCGTTTTATTTTGTGAGCGAAAATTTGTTTTTATTAGGAATAAAAAACTACAAACTTTCCGGTTATGTTCATTCTTATCCTAGCTGACGAATGCATTCTTACATGCAATGAAGGACTTGAATAAACACAACCGTTTTTCTTCTATCAACACTGATATAATAATGTTTTATACAATTTTTTATTTAAATAATAACGATCCATTTCTTAGTTTCCATGATAAAATTGACCAATTTGTTTGTATAGGAATTTAATATAATGTTATATGATGGCGTATGATTTTGCAAACGCATAACTTACGAATGGTAAACGCCAACCGAACTGTAACTTGAAAAAGATTGTTGATACTCAGGGTTTTGCTTAACTTATTTGTTTTTAAATAAAGTTATAAATGGTGTATATTTAAGAAAATGCAAACCTTTTAGTTAATAGTAATATATAGTAAACGTAGAGTTTAGTGTATTTATGGCAATACTCTCACCATGAAATAATTAAGATATATTTATATGAATTAAATAATATTCTTAAAAAATGTGATACATTATAGCCAAGCGTAATTTTAATTGTAAACGTTCCATGACATACTTTACCTCTTTTTGAGTTATTTACGTGTACTTTAAAATTTATGCTATTTAATGTAAGCCAGAAAATTTCAAACGTACTTTGTCGTAAAATAAATATGTATTTATTATGTACATTTGTTATAAAAATGTTTTCTATCATGATTTCCCACGTAAAATTTGTGCAAGTCGTATACTATCACCCTATATAATAATACAGAGTGTATATTGGTTGGTTGGTATGTTTGTCTGTATGTTGGTTGGTTGCAAGTAAAATGTCACGCTTCAATTTCGTATGGTATCATAGACTCTATTCAACAGCAATCAATGTGAGACCTCTTTGAATTTCAATCATTCCGTCATTTTTGACGGGTAATACATTAGTGTATAATAGTGTATAGACAAAATGGTTTCATTAAAATAGTTTACCAGGCGTAACTATTAATTAAAATGTGCAATAGAAATACATTCAATACACGAAAAACAAATGCAAAGTTTTTCAACAAAAAATATTCAATCACATACAATGTTTTTCGTACTATGAATCTTCCAATTATATTTCATTTTAAATGAAATTGTTATATATTTCTAGTTTATGAAATTCAACATAAGTTCACTAAAATATTGTTTTTAATGTTTAGGATAAATCGTGAGTTAAAATCAACAGCGTATAGACAACAATGTATACTAAAATATATAGTTGTTCTAACTAACCATTTTGTATGACTTTACGAGCATTAATCTGAAGGAAATTTGAACTATTGTCCTCAGCCGTTCAGGGTTCGTTCTTCAAAACATAGGAACATTGTAGCCTTATCAGACTACCATTTCCAGCATTGTAACCATCTGATAGTTTAATGTTTAAATTAAATGTAAACACCAGCATAGCTTGTCTACAATAAATTTTATGGAACATTATAAAATATTTAAAATTGACAACAAAATATTTTTTTGTGTTTTTTAGAGTTTAATATTTTTAAAAACAAAACAGAAATTGCTTCTGTATAGTTGTCATATCTGCTAGAATTTTTAATGAACATCACATGAATCCAAACCATGTCAAAGAAACTGGAAAAACTTTAAAGAAATTTCTTACGTACCTTTTGAAATCTCGTTTAATATTGATGTTGAGTTTGGTGTTGAGTTTTATGTTGAGGTTTGTTCAGATTTCTGTAAAAATGAAAAACAATGTTAATAAATGTATTGTTTTCAAATTAATTAAAGACTATATCAATTATAGTGTGACTTGTAATCAATTTTTTTAATGTAAATTTACCTTTAGAATTTTAGAGCCTCATAATAATTTACATTTCGAACTATACGATATTGCACTAGAGTCATATACGATTCAATACGTAATGTAGATGGTTCAGGGGTGAGTTTCATATAAATGAAAAATACATCTTATCATTGATCAATCCAAGTTCCATATCAATGTAAAGTAATGTTAATTAACACCTCATCAAAGAATAACATTATTTTGATTTTCGTTTTTGCATTTTCTAAGAAAGTTGAAACGGTTAGTTTTTTTTGTCATCGTTATATACTGTATAGCCTTTAGTTATTCCCCGGATCACTTTAAAGAGTTTTACTATATCTGAAATTTTTTTTCTCTTTGATTTATTTGATTCACAAAATTATGATAATTTTAAACAAATAAAGCAACGCATATGAAAATAAAATCATAATTTCACAACTCTTATTTACCGTTTTTTTTAAAAACAAACACATAACAAAAACAGATTCAACTTCAATTTGTCCCATTGACCTGATTGATAAAATTCAATCAATACATCCAAAGTCGAACATCAATTATGTTATCCTATTATAAATAAAGAAGTTTGTTCAAATTTGGTGAATTTTAATTCAATTTACAAAATAAAAATAATGAACATTTGAAGCTATTCTGAAATTTGTTTTTTGTTTAAAAAGAAAAGGAACTAAATTTATTTTCTAATCAATTCCATCTTGACTTTAAGTACTTCATGACATTGACCTACAATTTTACTTTCCTCACGGCCTTTCAATATATGTTTACCTTAACTATATAACGTCTCAACCGTTATAGTCATAAGGATCGAAATTCATTACAATTTATATTGAAATAGTCATTATTGACTGTAAACAGTTCTTTACATCTGACATTAAAGGGTTAATTCCCTAACAACCTAATATATTTTTACGTTAACCCCCTAACAGCCTAATCTTTTTTTACCTTGCCCCCTAACAACCCAATTTAATTTTACCTTAACCCCCTAACATCCTAATTTATTTTTACTTCAACCCCCAACAACTTAATCTGTTTTTATCTTACCCCTTAACAATCTAATCTATTTATATTTTAACGCCCTAACATCTAGTTTAGTTTTCATCTAAACCCCCTAACAACATAATCCATTTTTATCTTACCCCCTAACAACCTAATCTGTTTTTACCTTACCCCTTAACAACCTAATCTATTTTTATCTTAACCCCCTAACCCACTAGTTTATTTTGTTTATCTAAACCCCTAACAACCTGTTCTATTTTTTCCTTACCCCTTAATAACCTTATCTATTTTTATCTAAACCCCCAAACAACTTAATCTATTTTTACCTTACCCCTTAACAACCTAAT
>JARUHE010305740.1:0-12449 GCA_031471125.1 Archaeomysis grebnitzkii | reverse complement strand
CAACGTTTTAATAACGTTTATATTGGGTTTGTTGCTTGACAAACCTCAATTCAACTCTCAAACAATGGTTGAAACAATGTTGGTTGCCCACTGGGTAGGAGTTTACCAAATTGTGTTTTTTCAAAAGTAGACAAGACACTTTTTAATTTAGAGCAATTTTCATGCAATGATCATTTAACATATATGACAGATAGGAATAATGTCTCTTAAATAATTTTTTTCTAAAACTTAAGCTTATTGAAATTATTGCGTTGTCATGACATTTAACAACTATTTTTTTCAGAAGTAGCCTCAATATTCTTTAGAACAATTATCATATAATATATATATATGAAATATATATGTATTCAATTTTATTAATAAAAAATAAGTAACCTTCTTTCTTCATTGACTTGTATTTATAAATCTGTCCTCAAAAAAGGGCCATCAAGTAGTATAAATATTAAGGCTATATGTCCATAGTCTATATTAAAAGCTTGCAATATCCGCCGAAGCCTAAGCTTCGGCTTCGGCAGGTGGCTTCAGTACACCTCTAATTAATTCTAAGAAATGTGATTAATACATAATAATTGCTAGTATTGAATTTGAAGCTGGTATTTACATGAATTGTCCTTCAGGATTATGACAAAAATTTATTTTTCTTTTGGTTGATTTCATAAAGCACAATTTAAAAAAAAATATTGTTTGATTTTGTTTTTCTTGGAAAAATGTCTTCTAAATAATGATTTTCAGAAACACTGGTTTCTAAATTAAAAAGTAACCACAACCTCTCAGAACAGAAATATGAGAAAGTCACTGTTTTGCAGGAATACATTCCATTAGCATTACACATTGCGGATGACTTCTTCTTGTCATATGCAAGCAGGGACGTTCAACTGTTGGTTGCCTGTTGCATCGCTGACATCCTCAGGATTTATGCACCAGAAGCTCCATATAAAGACCCAGCTCAAGTCAAGGTAATTTGAAGCTTTGTTTTTTTGATCATGCCAGAGGTGAAGCAATACTAAGGGGTTACTTTTCTGTCATCTCCATAGTTGGTACAGTGCAGCGCTGGGCATTGGACCATTTATTTATATAATCAATCATAATTAACCAAATTTTTATTTGAAGGTTTGGAGATAATTTTATTGGTATCAAATAAAAGAAAAGTGTTAATGTTAAATTTAAAAATACTCCATTATAGAAATTTTATTAATATACAAACAGATTTTAATGCGTAGCATTTACTCATGCTTGTTTTAATATATACTAGATATAATGAGGTTGATAGTAAAATGGTGAAACTACTGTAAAATCAAAAGTAATGTTTTCCCAGAAGATTTCAAAAATATTTCTGTGTCCTAAATTTAATTTTTTTTCAGACAATCTTTTTGTACCTGATTAAACAATTGGGCGGCTTGAAAGATCCAAAAGATCCTGCTTTCAAAAGATATTTTTACCTTTTAGAAAATTTAGCCTACGTCAAGTCTTTCAACATGTGCTTTGAGCTGGAAGATTCCCAAGAAATATTTTGTAAATTGTTCAAACTAATGTTCAATATTGTCAAGTGAGTATTATTTGTTACTATCTTATTTATAACCAACTATTATTAATGAAGATAAAATTTACCAGTCTTGTTTGAAGTTTGAGAAAATTTTCAGATGTTTCCACCTGCAGAGTTTTATTCTGTGCTATTTCAAGGTGTTCAAATTAATGAAACAAACAAATTTGTGGATGAATTCTTCATTTTCATTTTAAAAAACTTTTCTGTAAAATTGATGTTTTTATTATTTAAAAAAATGCAAAATTTTGGTAGTCCACAAATCATCCACAGTCCCAACAACAATCAGAGGTCACTTTAGAAGCTGGTTTTTCAAACAGCCTAATAATATAGAGCTTACTTCACTTGTGCTGTTGTTGATACAATATATATTTCTGAATGAGCCTTCTTTCAGAATATTTCGTTAACTTTTTTATGGGAATGCTCTGCCTTTATTCTGCATTGCTGTATGAGCTAAAAAATAATAACAAATTTTCTTGGTGATATATATATTTATAACAACTAATTATCACTTATATGTTTTTAACAGTGATGAACACAGTGGCAAGGTAATGTTGTCTTTCATGTTTGATGTACTTTGCCCATTAATCAACGGAAGTGATGTTGTATCCAACGACTTGCTCGACATTATCCTGGCGAATGTTTTGGAACCTTCAAAATCTCAAAGAAGAAATGCTTATCAGTTGGCAAAAGATTTAGTTGTAAAATGCTCGGACACTCTTGAGCCATACATACAACAGTTCTTTAACCATGTACTTATTTTGGGTAAAAAAGATACAAATTTGACAATCTGCAAAGTGTATGATCTTATATACGAGTTGAATCATATCTGTCCGGCTGTGCTCTTGTCTGTTCTTCCCCAATTGGAGTTCAAGTTAAAGAGTACAGACGAGCAAGAGCGATACGATTTAGTGGCTTTGTTGGCACGAATGTTTTCAGAAAAAGATTCTGTTCTAGCCCAGAATCACAAGCAACTATGGATGGCTTTCCTAGGTAGGTTCAATGACATCAGCATAAAGATTCGGACAAAATGTGTTCAATACTCAATGCATTTCTTGATCAACCATCCACATCTGAGGAAGGACATCACAGAAACACTGAAGCACAGACAACATGATTCCGAGGAGAGCGTAAGGTACGAAGTGGTGATGGCCATTGTCACGACTGCAAAGAGGGACTTCAGTATTGTGTCAGACAGTGAAGACCTTCTGAACTTTGTCAAAGAGAGAACGTTGGACAAGAAATTCAAGATCCGAAAAGAGGCAATGTGTGGCCTTGCCATGATCTACAAGAAGCACCTGAATAGCTGCAATGTTCCCCCTGCCACACAACACGCTGTCACCTGGATCAAAGACAAGATTCTGCATGGCTATTATATGACCAGCATTGATGACAGGTAGGTTTATCCTTTTTCAATTCATTTAATTTATCTTTCCCTGTTACAAATGTGCGACATGTTTATCCATTCAAAGCAATGTAGTTTGTTGAACATTAAAGATTTCATATTGTTTTAGCATAATATTAGAAACCTTTAAAATGATTCTCATGGCCTAAAAATACTTGCTTTATTATGTATATTTAAATAATAAACTTGAGTGTTTTGCTTTAGGATTAGCTAGTTTACATAAAAATTTTTCAACTAATTCTAAATCTCTAGACTTGTTCACATAAAATTTATTTATTTATAGATTACTTGTGGAGAGATTGCTCAACACTTGCCTTGTCCCTTATCAACTCCCACCTGAGGATCGAATGAAGAAGCTGTACTACTTGTTTGCCACCATTGATGACAATGCCAGCAAGGCTTTCATAGAACTCCAGAAGCACCAACTTGCCGTGAGAAAAAATGTTGCCGAGCTAGTGGAAATTGCTCGCAGGACCAACGATGATGACAAAGACAGAGAAATCAACCAAAAAATAGGCTATCTCGCCAAGTTTTTACCCGATCCACTCAAGGTGCAAGAGTTCTTGAAAAAGTTTGCCAATCATTTGGGAACAGACTCTCAGTTGTTGTCTTTGATGGAGACTGTGATTAGTCCGGATGTCTCTTGCAAGGACAGCGTTGAGGCTGTGACACAAATCTTGAAAAAGTTAGGCCAACCAGTAATGGCAAACCTATATTACAACACGGTGAAGATGTTGCTCGAAAGAGTTTCAAATGTTATGGTAGACAAAGTTGCCGTGCAGGTACTGGTTGGATGTGTGGGAAATGCTTTAAAAGGTGATGAACAAGGTTTGTATGAGGACCTGAACATTCCCAAAGACATTGCTATTGAGAAGGGCTTGAGGCTGCTGTTTGTCCTGTCATTTGTCTATCCGGCACATTTCTTGCATGAAGAAGTCTTAAGCTTACTTATAAATCTTTTGAAGTCAACCAATCAAAGTGTGTCACCTCTAATATTGTCTGTGTTAACTTATATTGGAAAGTACAAACCAATCACTGAAACCTTTCCACACATGACAGAAGTCTTGATCCCCAAATGCCAAATGTTTGCTGAGAATGGTACACCCAAGCAGGCCAAACAAGCAGTCCGTTGTCTGTTCACAAACTGTTCCCCCGATGACACAGCAAATGTGTTTGGCAAAATTCTGGAAAAAATTCGTGAACAGTTGACATTTGAATCTCCACATTTTCGCACATCTGTTGTGTCCTTGGGTCACATTGCATACAACATGCCCGACAAATTCATGATCAATATCAAGAATATTGTGTCCCGGAAAATTGTAAAAGAACTGTTAATGAGAAATCAAACGCCAAGTCATACCCCAGGAGGATTAGATGATGTGGATCTGTTAGATTGGTGTGAAGAAGAAGAATTGTCTGAAGAGACTAGAGTGAAAATGGAAGGTATTAAAATGATGGCCAGGTGGTTATTAGGACTTAAATCGGATGCATTGCCGGCACAAAAGACATTCCAATTGCTAAATACCTTCATATCCCACAAAGGTGACTTATTGGAAACAGGCAAAATGATGAAGCAAGAAATGGCCCACCTGTGTCTTGCGGCCAGTGCTGCCATGCTGAAGATTTCTGAGCAAAATGGTGTTGGAGATGAGTTAACATTGGAACAATTTTATAATTTGTCTTCCCTAATGGTCGATGAATGTCCCCAAGTGAGAGAGCGGTTTGCCATGAAGCTGCACAAAGGCCTTGCAAGAGGCATCCCACATAAGTGTCTGCCTTTGGATTTCATGGGCTTTTATGCTCTGGCTGGCAATGAATTTTTAAAACACCTGAAACAAGCCACACGACAATATATGATGACCGACATAAATAAGAGACGAGAGTACATCCGGTCGATGAGCGTTTCCACCAGTGGCGAAGCAGTTTCCAGTGAACTACCGCATATAATGCCGGACTATATGCTTGTCTTTGCTGTTCCATTATTAGCCCATCAACCCGACTTTACAGATATAAGAGATGTTGATCAGTTGAAAAAAATAAAATTATGTCTCTGGCACATACTTGAACCTTTAATTTCTAAAAATGATGCTTACTGTTTTGGCTTTTATAAAACATTGATCGAACAAATGAAGAACCACGAAGATGCTATCCGGTCTGAAAATGAGTCTTTGGTGAACAAGAAGCTGTGGGCCGTGTGTGACCTGGCAATGGGATTGATCCTCTCAAAAACGACCAGCTTTGAAATGAAGGAGTTCCCAACGGAAGCCAGAATACCTCTTCGATATTTCAAGAAACACAGCGATCCTGATTTTGTGAATGGTGAGTACAAAATTAATTAATTATCCGATCAATATTCTAGAATGTGCATTGGAGAATTTTTGACAACTGTTATAAAACTGAATATTATTTTTTTCACAGCTGATTGTTATCTGCCACTTGAACTGCAAGTAACGGCTCCAAAAGGATCGACCAAGTTACTCACCGGATTTTCAAAAAAAGCACTTTTGCTCAACAGCAAACCTAATACGAGCAATTCATCAATCAATAGAATCGATGATAGATCAGAGGTAAGATCTTGACATTATTGACCCAAATTTAAATTATTCTTAACTTTCATAATATATATAACTGATGAATTTTCATTTTCATTAAAAGCATTAAACCAAGAAATTTGGCCAAAAAATGATGCAAACTTTTGGAGTTTGGAAATTTATAATGTGGAAAAAATTGAATAATTAAATACCATTCTTGACCAAATTTTTCTTGATTTTAATCACATTGGTACAATGTTATACAATTTTTATTGATTCAAAAAAAATGTGTTGAAAGGGCTAGCTGAATTAATGAATTTTTTTTAATCTAAATATCTCGAAATTTTAATGCTGCACAAAGGATTTAATTACTACAAATATCATTGACTTGCCTGTGGAGAGCCATGATATTCAGGTAAATCCATTTTTCTTTCCCCTAGTAAAGACAAAGGTTAAAATATATCTTCATCCCAGATTATTACACTTGGCAAGATCTATAAATTATGTTTTATTATGAAATATTTTTTGCTTTGAAAGCAAATTCGAAAATGATGATTTGGGCATGCTGCACCCAGTCAATAGGCTATTTACAATATTAATTTCTTGTATTCAAATTTTAATGGACCATAAAATATTCATAAAGCTGGTGTGGAGAAATATATAATGTTTATAAAGGGGAGTATGACAGAATAATTTCTATTTGATTTTCAAATAGCTTCTTGAAAGTTTAGGCAAAACATTTTCAGAGGTGTGAATTAAATTTATGTATAAATGTAGTTTGTTGGGCAATGTTTGCTTTTGCTAAATATTTTCAGTTTTACAATTAAAGTGTCCAATATTATGCTGAACAATTATGATCCAGTTGGTTTGTTAATCGGTTAAATTTTTTGTTTGGAACAGCTTGACAGTTTGGATGATGCAACCTTCAACAATACCAATGCGTCAAAGAAGAGAATAAACATGGCAGATGATTCCACAATTGCTGCTAAAAAGAAACGACTTGCGGGCGATACTTCATCTAGAACTAACAGGTAATTGTTTTTTTTGTTCAAAGTGATTACATTGCTCAATTTTCCTTGTTAATTACAATTGTCAATAGTTAAAATATTAAAATTTTCTTGACTGCCAGACTATGTATTATTTTCTCTTTCAGTTATTTATTAAAAGAAGCCAATGGTAAAACGTGAGTATCACCACTTTATACAAAAGGACATAATTTAAAGTAGTGCTACTCACAATAAGCTAAATGGAAGGCTTAGAGACATTTGAACAAAATGTAAAATAGTTGTAAATAGTTATTAAGTAAACATTCAAATAGAAGTTCTATAAAATAGTATTTTATCATTTTTTATTAATAATGAAAAGTGAACTGAATCAATTAGATTTTGAATAATACTCATTTGTTGGGTCAACCATTTATCAATCATAGATTTTGCCATTAAGTGGTTTTTGGGAACACAATTCTTTTAACTTGGCAATCGAATGCTTCTGAGAAGCAGCCCTAGGTGACCCAAATTGAGCCCATAAAATTTGTCTATTTAAGTGCACTACATTACAGGCATCCTAATGCACTACATCACTGATTTATAATTTGAACTTATTTTTACAAATATCTACAAATGAAAAGTGTTCCATTCCATTTTATGTTATTTATCAAATTCGAGTGAGCAAAAAATAAATGTGTAAAGATGAAAATTATTTTTGTGAATAAAGATGACCACAATCAATTGAAATTGAAATCCAAAGATTTACAACCAATGATAACAATATATATGGAGAAAGTTTAACGATTTTTTCAAAATGAAAATATGAATGCTGAAAATATTTTTTTAATTTAAAGCAAAGCTCTAAAAATGTTTGTAAATTTGTTTTTGAATGTTTTTATTATTATTTATTTGATTATTTCTGTTTTAAGATAATGTTTTAGTGTTTCAAATAAAATTATTTTGTATGATTAACCATAAATAAGATGGGAAATGTTTAAATTTGATTTTCAACTATCCAAAATTGACTGAAAAGAAATACATATCTTGCTCCTTATTTTTGTTATTATTTGAATAGGATTTTTAATGTCTTTAATTATATTGTGGAAGCCAAATAATTCTTATGTATGCAGTTAATTTAAAGAATACTTTGTGATGTATGATTGAGAGTTGTCTTGACTATTGAAATTTGAAATATTTTTATAGTCTTCTTGGATTAATATGGATCAATAATGCCACCTGCTGCACAAATGAGAAATGATGTACTTTTAGCAAGTCTTGGGATTTAAGAATGAAGTACACCGCCATTGAGCTATACAGTCAGAGATTTTTGCAATTGTGTATAAATAGAATAAATTCCATCCCACTAAGTATTGAAGCTTAAGTGTAACTTTAAATTGATTAGATTATTTCGTGGTTTATGAAGAAAGTATTAAAAGAAACCAATGTTTGAAAAAGTTTGATACTTATTTTATTATGAGACTCTTTGATGATTTGAGAAGCAAGTTTTTATCACTGCTTCATTTGTATCAAATAGCAGTTTTCTACCAGGCTCTCCGGTTCGTTGATTCGATCGATTGACTGTTTAATGAAAGTTCCACAAATGATGTATTATCCACTTGGTGCTAAATTTTGGGCATTTTATCCATTTTGGAGAGGATGGAAAACAGTTATAAACTTTTTTGGAGTGATCGTCTTGGATTATCGAAACCAAGATAATTATTTTTAATATAATTTAAACACTTATGTTTGAGATTTATTACACGAATGTTTTGCACATTGCATTCATTGTTAATTATAAGGACACTTTATTTGATTTGTATTTGAAGGTTCCGCAAGAATAAGGGTTTGTCAGTTTCCATTTAGTATACTTGAATGTAGTCTTTTCAACTGCTGAAATAGCAACCTGTGATATATTAGTGTTATATTTCTTCATATTAAAATCAAATAAAATTGATGTGTTTAATATACCTATTTTATAGTTGTTTAAGAGCAATTTTACAAATTTAATTACATGCAATTCTAATAATAGTAATTTAATATTGCACATTAGCACTTGTGATAGCATAACACTATTGGTGGATCAATACAAAAAATGAGAAATTATTTAATTTCAATTTTTTATTTATCATATCTTTGATGTTTATTCAACATTAAAGTCAAATTTATTACTTCAAAACAAGTGAAATGAATTCATGTAATAATATCCAAATTTCAATGTATTTAAAATATTTTTCTAAAAAACAAACAGTTTTTTACCATAACTTTTTCCATTGAACAATTGAAACTGAGTAACTCTGCATTGTAACAGTGATCTCAGCCCTGCTTGACACAAATGGATTCTTCTTTCAGTGAAAATTATACAATCCTTTGTGACTGAAACTTTAATATTATTGCACATTCACTATTTATTTGTTGCAATATTTCAAGTTCACTGTGAATGATCCAAACATTTTAAATATTCAAAGTAAGTAACTAAAGTTTTAAACTTCTGCTTGGAATACCTAAGATGTCTTGTGTTTTTGTTTTGCTCCCCATTCCTAATACCAGATGCCTGTGTTTATTTTCTGCTCCTCAGTCCTAACACCCAAATACTTTGCATTGAATGGTTGTCATTTTCTTAAGCATGTGTTCATATTTGAAGTTTTTCTCCATAATTTCATGTGCATGAAGGTTTAATATTTTGGGTGAATTGTATAATATTAAATTTGGAAATGCGTGTCTGCTCTAAATTTATTTGTTTTAATTTGTTTAGTATATTAAACTTGTTTTTGGTGCTTAATTTATAAATCTATAAGAATTCTTGGAGAATAATGATGCTATTGAAAAGTATGCAGTGACTGTATTGAGCCCCCTCCAGGAGGGATGCAAGGTATCATTGGTTTGATTACACCTATACTTTATGACCTACACTGGCTTCCCATTAAGGAAAGAATCACATATGAAATAGCACTACTCACATTTAAATGTTTTCATAGCATGGCACAAAATAAACTGAAACGGCTAATTCATACTTATGTCCTGAATAGATTTCTTAGATCAAATAATTCAAATTATCTGAAAAAGCCTTTCATTAAATCGTGCTCACTTGGGAGGAGATCCTTTGCATTTGCTGCCCCCAATGTTTTTAACTCCCTTCCTATTAATCTAAGACCATCTCAATCAGTAGAACTCTTTAAATCCAAGTTGAAGATTTTTCTTTTTAATAAACATTTTGAATAATGATTTTAAGTGTATGCAACTTTTAAATTGTTTTTATTGTCTCTAAGACGAGTTGCGAAGTGTGTTTTTTTATATTAAATAGTGTGTAAATTTTGCCTTTTGTATTTGATTTTTTTGTAGAATGTGGTAGAAGGACAAATCTTGACTCAGGTTGGGAATTTCCTTATAAAGCTTGATAAGAGAACAAACTATTATTATTATTTATTAAAACAAGCCTGTGCATTTTCACAACTAGCATGCTATAACATTTTGACCCCAAAAACACATTCACAAAACACATAAAGGAAACCAAATCATTCCTTTTCATGTTAATAACCATTATGGCAACACACTACATATTAACCACATACAAAACAATGTCCTCCTTACATTGAATAAGCATAAATCTTCTAACCCAATTGTACAATAAATTCAGCATACCAAGCAAATCATTTTTCTGTAAAGTACCTAGCCATGTAGGCATACGTGGCAATGAACGTGCGGACTCCGAAGCTAAGCTGGCATGTAATATACCCGATGCATACACATCTGCTATCCCTTACACTGACATCTACAGCTCTATAAAAGAATATTTACATGACAAATGGCAAATAACTTGGAATGAATCAGACACTAAGCTGAAGGAAATAAAACCAAATGTCGAACCATGGCCTCCACATCCATAACGAAAAAAAGGACGTAATAATAATGAAACTTAGAATTGGGCATACCAACATAAAACACAGCTACCTCATGACAAATGGAAGACCCCCCAGAGCCTATGTGCTGTAACACCATACTAACAGTAAAACACATTATTGGAATGAATCTCTATCAAAGACAAAGAGAAAAATACGGTTTACCTCTAACTATGAAGGCACTGCTGGGAACAGATTGCCCCATTGATAACCTGATGAGTTTTTTGAATGAGTTGATTTTAATGAAATTATAGAAAGTGAAATAATTAACCCCAACGTCACCCAATTGTAAACAACACAGAACAGTGCTCTTTGCCTCTGTAGCTAATATGCTGTATAATGTTATATAATAATATAAAAAAAATAGTCTGTACACAATATAGTATTAATGTTTTGTTATTCTCCAAAGAAAGACATTACAATTTTTGTTTAAAACTGCAACTTGACATCTGGTTAGTTTAAAATGTGTTTTGTGAGTTTTCAGGTGTTAGGTTATTTTTTATTCTACTAAAACTAAGTTGAACTTTAGTTTAAATTAAATAATTACTGGATATTTTGGTGAGGTGATAATGCTCTTCATTATTAGGATATCCATCCTACAGATTTAGGTGAAGGTAAATGTTAGGTTTTTATTTTTTATTGAACAAAGTTTATAGATGAGCTGAATAATAACTTTGCTTGAATAAAAAAAATTTATATATTGTATTTTCTATAAAAAATGACATTTTCATAGCTCAAATTAACTTGTACAATATTTCACTGTTTTTATAAGAGGTGAAGGTAAATGTTAAAGTTTTTCATTTTTGATTTCACTGTTCTTTTATTGAACAAAGTTTATAGATGATGAGATGAATAACAATTTTGCTTAAACAAAAAAATTCTATATATTGTTTTTTTTTCAAAAATTATGTTTTATAACTCAAATTAATTTAGAAAAGATCTCACTATTTTTATAAGAGGTGAAGGTAAATGTTGAACTTTTTTATTAAATTTACAATTTTTCTTGAATAGTAACTTTGCTTGAAAATAAACATGTTTCTATAGATTTTTCCCATAAAAATTTTAGTTTTTTTGTTTTAAATTATTTTTAGAAGTCCAATTAAACTGTAATTTAGGTATTTGTCTTTTACTGAAATCATTTGTTACCTGTGGTTAATGGATGCCTAATATATCAAAAAAAAATTATTAAAAATTATTTTTTTAGATTGTCCTTCATGTGAATTGAAAAACATTTGCATGTGCATTTAGATCTTTTGTTATAAAGTTAGTTTTTAAAAACAGCTTCATACTTTTTCAATTTACTTGCAGCAATAAATTTGTGTTCGATTAGTAATTACCAATCAGGAAAATGATTTTTACTTTGAATAATCAAACCTATCGTAAGTCTAAAACTTTTTTCACCTATTATCATTCAAATTTAATTCTTGCCTTAAGGAGTCGTCAACCACCCATTCTTTTCCACATAGTTTCCCCTTACTGTGCAAGTGTGTTTCTGTAATCTCAATTTCCTAATAGTGCAAAAGAATGGTTGATTGAAAGGAAGTGGACTTGTTTGGCATACATTATTTGAGTTATTTAGATCTAAATTCTAAAAAGAGGAGTCCTGGTAACAATTGAACAGCTTCTCTTGTTAATTAGATGGCGTTTTTAAGAGGAGGGGCTGGATGAAATTAGTCCGACCATCATATCCTTTGGTGGACCTTATATATCTGCACCAACAAGACACCTTCATGGGCGCCTTCAAAAAACTAATTGAAGAGAAGTATGAATAATTCTGAAATTAAAATAAACAATAATAATAATAATAATGCTCTACTAGTAGAACATATGAAGATCTGCAAGACTTATGATGTGTTGAACGACATCATGTCTCCATTCGGTAAAGTAAAATACATCAAGTTGATGAAGCAACCAAATTGTGAAGCAGAATGGAAATGCTATGTAGTATTCCATGATGGAAATGCCACTACACAGGCAATCGAAAATAAAGAAACCTTCTCTCTCTTGGGAAACAACTTAAAGCTCACACAGCTTTCTGAGCGTACAATTGACCTCTACAAAGGAGGTAAACCATTCATCCCAAACGCAACA
>JARUHE010305729.1:0-12449 GCA_031471125.1 Archaeomysis grebnitzkii | reverse complement strand
TTTATAACCACTTAAATATTTTTCAAATTATTATGGCGGCCATTTTGAATTTTGGCGATTTTTCGTATTTGCCATGGGTGGATTCGGGTGGGGTTTTTTTCCTGCTATAATATACCGTCAATGAAGCTATTCCAGAAGGAATTGCTTTGATAACATTTTTGTCCAACCTCTAGTGAAATGGATCCGTTCGTTGCTGAGCCTATTATACCACTTTACTTTCTTTTCAGGAGATTCCATAATATGAGGTGTGAAATAACTACATAAAAACAATACCACATGGCACCGGCGTACAACATTGTTGCCAGCACGAATAAAACCCTCCATAAAAACCTTTAACAACTTAGTGCTTATTCTTCTTTCTTAGACACAGTTCAAGAATGGACAACTTTGCTAGATCATATATACAGAGTACAAATCAGATTCTTATATCTTTTTTAGGCAACAATAAATTATTTTAATGTTTTACATAATTGTAGGCAAATTTTCAATTAAATTGAAAATTCCCAAAATATTGTCAATTGTTTTTCCCAATGTCGGAGTCAAATTCCCAAGATCTTGGGAACATTCCCAAGGAATGGCAGCCCCGGTGAGCACGTTGGAATCTCATATTGTCATAACTGTAATCAGAGAATTTTTTGAAGAATTACATTTCGACAAAATGATATTTCGGAAGAATCAATTTCGAAAAGTTGATAATACCCAGAAATATGTATGTAGGATGGTTACTCCGCCTACCGCGTGGCGTACACGCGTAGGGGCGGAGTTTTTTTGGGAGTAATGGAGCGAGCAGGGAACTGGTGTCTAAAAGTGCGCTCTTATACTGTGGTACTTGTTATAGTTATATAAACTTTTTGCTCCGACAGTAAATTTAATCACAGTCAGATTATAAATATGTTATGTGGGTCTACACACAATTTGGTCCATTCCTATTGCATAACAAAAACAGGCCATAGGCAAACGTATTTCTTAAAATGCAAACACTAAAATAATTTATACAAAACATTCAAATTTATGACAGTTTGTTGAATGAAAAATGTTTAAGTTTTGAATGAATTTAGAATATTGTAATTAAATGAAGGAATGGTTTAAATCACTAACCATGCCAGTAAGTAGTAACTGGTTTGATAATCGATTATACAACGCTTTTAGTTATATTGGTGCCATTGTTAGATTTTTTTAGATCTTACAAAATGATATTTTTAAAGTTTGTCGTTGTTATTATTTCTGAGTGGATAGTGGGTTAGGGGGAGGGTGGTGAGATATTCTTTAAAAATGGAAAAATGTGCCCAGTCTAACACCACTCTCCCTTACTGCTTATGCATCTACACCTGTTGAAAAATAGTTAACTATTAATTATTAAAGAACACGCAGTATACATTATTTATTTATACCACCAACCTTACCTAGAGTGGCAACATTAACTATAAGTGAAACGTCACTCAATGTTATAACTTTGGACGCATACATGCAGTCTTTAAAGATATTTCCCGTAGAAACCAATGTAAAATGTAAATTTTTTGTAAGCATATATATAGATCAATAAAAAGACAATATTTTGTAATTAAATACATTCAGTATTGTAAATCAAACGTTTATATGATAATATATATATGTTTTATATAATTAATAATATTTTAAAAATAACTAATTATAAATGATTTACCAAAGGAAAAATTCGCCTTAAGAAAACTATATTGAAATCACATTAAGAAATATGGTGAGTCTAATTATATTAAAGTATCCGGCATCTTTTTGGTCGAAATATTTCTCATTGAAACTTCTTCAGTCGAGTATCAATGGTAAAACTAATCTATTTTCTGATGACAGCTCAAAAACAAGAAGCTTTACAGTATATTGAAAATGAAGTATAATACATATGATTAATATTCCAGGTAACTTCAATACAACCTTGAGTAAAGGTGCAACCAGCACCAACGCCGACTCTAACTATAGGCCTTTCACCTCGAAATCCCTATTACACAATACATTCTGAACCCATCTTTTCTTGACACGGGATTAACTTATTTGTCGTTCGATCAATGTTAAAGTAGTTGATCTATGATCAACATAGTTGATCAGAGATGAAGAAATATTAGGTAGATATCACAGTTATGGTTGGTATCTATGCTACAAGCTGTGTTTCCAATGTTTTTTTTTGTAACAGTCAAATATTCATGGCAAGTAAGTATGAGGCCTGCAGTAGAGTCGGTCTCTATTTCTAGTTTTTGATAGTATTATGTAGATCAGTACAGGAAATATGGATCCGTATGATATTAAGGTTTGTTCAATGTCAAATCTTGCTGGCAACAACTTTGTAAAAGTAAAGTTTCAGTGGAAGAAAAGAGTCAATTTCATGGAAACTGCCATGAACAGGGTAAAAAATATTTCTGCATATGTTGCACCAATAAGGTGAGACCTATCACAAAAGGATATAGACAATATTTATAAAGAACGTCGTGTAACATACTTCCCTTTACGTTGAGTGAGTCTCAAACAAAATATTTCTGTAAGAACTGTCTTTTCGTCCCAATTGGTATGTGCTTAATACTTCATTAAATGAAAACAATAAAGTTAAATTCAACTTTCCCTGATTTTTTCTTCATTAACTGTAAAATCGACTAAGATCTGCTGCCCAACAGCATTTTGGATACACTATTGTAGGAAAGTCTTGTTTGAAATATAAGTATTTGTAAACGAAAGCTAAATTCAAGCCAACTGTGACGTCACATTTTATCCATTGGTGGCGTTCGCTGTTTAATGATCTTTAAATCTCACTCCCCCCCCTCAACCCACTATCCACTCAGAAATAATAAAAACGACAAACTTTAAAAATACCATTTTGTAAGATCTAAAAATACTAACAATGGCATCAATATAACCAAAAGCGTTGTATAATCGATTATTAAACCAGTTACTACTTACTGGCATGATTAGTGCATTAAACCATTTTCTCTATTATTTGTTTTTCTTTCGTTAATTTGTATGCAAGATTGGTTGGAAATTGTTGACCGATTCCTTGATTTAATTACAATATTCTCAATTCACTCAAAACTTTAACATTGTTCCTTCAACAAACTGTCATAAGTTTGAATGTTTTGTATAAATTATTTTAGTGTTTACAATTTAAGAAATGCGTTTGTCTATGACCTGTTTTTGTTAGGCAATAGGAATGTACTGAATTATGTGAAAGACCCACATAACATATTTATAACCTGACGGTGATTAAATTCACTGTCGGGGCAAAAAGTTTATATAACTAAAACAAGTACCACAGTCTAAGAACGCACTTTTAGACATCGGTTCCCTGCGCTCCATCACTCCCAAAATAAAACTCCACCCTACGCGTGTACGCCACGCGGTAGGCGGAGTACCGTCATACATACAATTTTCTGTGTATTATCAGTTTGAAGAAAATGATTCATCCGAAATATGATTTTGTCGAAATGTAATTCTTTGAAAAATATTCCGATTACAATTTCGACAATATGATATTTCGGAGGAATCAATTTCGACAAAATGATGTTTCACAGAAAACAATTCAAGAAATTAACATTTATGCGAAAGGAAGTTTTTATAATGTAAACTATAAATATTACATTTATAGAAATATCAATTTGTCGAATTGTTTCCTCAGAAATATCATTTCATTGACTTGATTCCTCTGAAATGTCATTTTAGCGAAATCTCTTTCTCAGAAATTGATTCCTCCGAAAATGGCCTCTCAAATTTCGTCTGCTAGTTAAAAATCATTTATTTTTGAGTTTATCTTGAACATTTAATTTATTTGTCATTTAATCAAGTAACTTCATTATTTATTCAATATAAACAAATTTGAAGATTTTATATATTTGAACAAGAAAAAATAACATTCATGCATAATTACATCTTTCATCAACAGAGTGATTTCAAAGACTAACGCTCTGACAAATCCTAACGAAATTGGAAAACAGGGTTGCCAAATGCTGATTTGTATTTATAGCCCATTTTCATTAGAATAAAAGAGCATATATAGGCACAATGTTTATCTTCTGTATACCATTATAATAATTGTTGGAAATTTTCGTGAGAATATGTATAAAAGGCCAATCTTTATATAAGAAAACCAATCATACAATATAGACTGTATGTAAACACAGTCTTGAGGGGTGAGGTTTTAAATACTTCTTACGTGTCGCTGTAACATGCCGCATGTTAAAGAGAGCCTCACTCTTTCCTTTGGGTTGCTGAAAAGCAGCTTAAAGGATGAGGGGTGCATACATATACATTTTTTAGTGGTTGGGAATCGCCTTGGATTCTAGTCAATGGCCCTGTAAGGTAGAAGGACTTTAAACAGATCAACCAATCGTATAATTTCATGATTAATTTTTTAAAAAGAGCCCAATCTGGCAACCCAATTGAATACCGCTGTTCAAAGTCGTTAATCCTTGGAGGGAAGGTAGGAACACCCAATAAATGGGCGGATTAGTCATGTGTACACGGTTTCTTTAACTTACTGAGTTCTTACTCATACTGTGCAAGTACAAAATAAATGAAACAAACAATTGACCCAGGTTGCCACTGTTGGATTAAGTTTCAAATTTACTTCAAACCTGGGTTTTCTCCTCATTTTCTAAATTGTTATATTCTTTGTTAACAAAAATATCATTGTTGAATTTATCTAAAAACTCATCTGAGTTGAAACTAAAATAGTAATAATAATATTTTAGTTATTATATTGTTAGATTACTAATTTGTTAATTACGTTGGTAAATTGAATTAAAGGTTTTTAGTTAGCAGATGCTGTGAATTGCGACTAAAACGAGAAACTTCTTATCCGCCACATATTCGTTGTTGCTGTTACTGCTACATTTTGTCATGTTTTTTTTATTTTTAATCACGGTAAACTTGTGTTTTTCAAATACAAGGTAACCTTAGACATCTGTCCAGAGTTATCCAGTGTCCACTTAAAAAGACGAGAACATGTTATTTGAAACTAAAATTCTTTAAATACTCACATAACTCGAAGTAAAACAGATAGTGTTACAATATATCTTAATCAAAATTTAACAACTTATACATATATTGATTCTTCAAATTTTAAAAAATAGAAAAACCTCCCTAAAAATAAAACCTGATCTTTCCCAACAACAGTTTTCATCACACTGCACGATGCAGTAATTGTCAGACTTATAGACTGCACCTCGAGAAAAATGCGTGATCGAAATCTGTGTCACCGATTTATTTCTAAAATTGCTT
This sequence comes from Archaeomysis grebnitzkii, assembly GCA_031471125.1. Taxonomy (NCBI): domain Eukaryota; kingdom Metazoa; phylum Arthropoda; class Malacostraca; order Mysida; family Mysidae; genus Archaeomysis; species Archaeomysis grebnitzkii. Next base: position 7,214 of record JARUHE010305729.1, on the reverse strand, counting down.
GAATGTTTTCTTTTCAACCGACCACCATGCTCGTTTCATTAGGCTTTTGCAACCAGCCAATCACGAAGGTTTATCACTGGCCATCTTAATAATCTGTTCTTGTTTAATTTATTTGTATTAGTTCCAGGGCGTAAATCGGAAAAAGGAGCCACTTTTCAGAACCTCACTCGTTGAATATTTAATTGTTCTTTTAATAATTGTATATATGTTTTGATATTCTAAGAAACTTTTATTCTTCACTAATTAGTGCGTGAATGAGTGGTTATGAAGGTTCCTTATCAAATGTGAGGCACTCATTATCACGAAAATAGCGTTAGATTAGTTCACTGTTTATTGGTGGCTAAAACCTGCTGTTGATCAATTCTAGCAACACTTAACAAGAAAGTACTATCAATTTAGGGAGATTTTTAGTTCTCCAATGGCAACCTTGTTTGTGATTTATGTGATATTAGGTTAGGGGCAATCATTAAGTTGGAACACCCACTGCCTACTGTAGTAGAGTCGCCAGTTGAACACCTAATCGAGAAAATGTGGAAAAAGTTAAACCTTGCAGACTTACGTACTGGCAGTCATTTTGTCGTTGGGTATATGGCACACAAAAATATTTCACCCTACAGTTACTCTCTCTTCGTTTTTATGTTATTTCATTTGCATGTTTAACCACGTTTTCTTTTCCAAATTTCGCTTTTAATTTTCTATGTTAATTCATCTGTTTAACCACACTTTCTTCCAATTTCACTTACTCTCTCTTCATTTTTCAGGTTATTTCATCGTTTAACCGTGTTTTCTTCTAATTTTGTGTAAATATTATGTAATTTAAAATTTCTTTCCGTTTTGGAACGCCGTCCAACAGTCGGCTATGACGTCATATTTTAAAGCAAGACTTACGCTACATAACCCTGCAAACATCGTTGGGCCGAAAAGTATACTTTTTTGGATCGATTCTGTACGATCATTTTAAATGCCATGATTTTATAAATTAAATTGTTTCTTAAAACTCAAACAGTATTTCTAATGTAAAAAATTGTTTCTTAAAACTCAAACAGTATTTCTAATGTAAAAAAATATTTTTTTAACATATATACTATATGGACCTAACTGATTTTAGTACGATTTTGGCCAGTTATTATGTATACTTTCAAAACTGTAAGAAAAGTATATGTTTCGTACGTTTTTTTCTTATTTAACAAAAAATCATATGTACCTTACAATTAATGGATCAGGAAATAAAGAATCAGCATTATCTGTGCTTTTGAAATATGCATAAAGCATATTTAGAATAGTAAATTTTGGATTGTATACTGTACGTTTTTTTGACCCAAAAATGGAAAGAGAAAAAGGGCAATTTGTACTAATTGTTCTTTTATCTTGCATCATTTTGGCGTGTTTTACTGTAATTATAGCTATAGCATCATAACAATAACTGCAGTCATACTTTGTTAGCTATTATAACATGTCTAAGTTATATAAATTAGGATATTTGAAAAAAATTAAGTCTATAGCTACAATAACTTTATTTAATTAGAATGCTATATATATATATAGTTATATCGCCGCCGATGTGTATGGCAATTTTAAAACGTCCACAAAATTACTGATTAAGATATAATCTAAAATTTATTTATAATTTATTATAATTATAACTAAGTATAAAAAGTTATATAATCGAAAATAAAATACCAATCAAAAAGCTTTAAATATGAAAATTAGATAATCAAAAAATATGAGAAAAAATGACCAAAATTCTTTTCTGAGTGCAATTTTTTTATGGTCAACGAATAACACGTTCGCCTCTGAACCCCGAGGTTTAGAGTTCGAGTCCCAAACAAGGTAAGTGAAAAACGAAATTATGATTAATGTTAATAATTATCAAATTAATAATAATAAAATATAATTATAATAATAATAATAACTTGAATAAACTTAAAAATTAAGATTTTCAGTACGTTTTTTGGATAGATTTTGGCCCGAAAATCTGTCCAATAAAGTATACTTTAAGGGAATCGATTCTGTCCAAAAATTGGGCCGAAAAAGTGTACTTTTTGCGCCATTTTTGGAATGAAAAAAATTTGTGTTTTGTGCTCTTTTTGGCCCAAAATGTTTGCAGGGAAACCAGTATATAAGTACAAACACTATTTGAGGAGCAAGGCCAGGTTAGGTTTTGTTAAGTGTGTCACGATAATGCTAAAATTTACTTACACACTGGCTTATGTAGCGTAAGCCTCGTTTGAAAATGTGACGTCACAACCGATTGTTGGACGGCGTTCTAAAACGGAAAAGAGTTTTGAGTTACAGAATAAATACATAAAATTAGAAGAAAACACGGTTACACATATGAAACACCAGAAATGAATAAAAAAAAGTGGTTAAACGTGTGGAATAACAAAAACAAAGAAGAAAACACGTGGTTAAACCATATGAAATAACTAAAATGAAGAGAGAATAAGCGAAATGAGTATAAAACACAGTTAAACATATGCAATAACATAAAAAATGAAGAGAGTAAATGTAGGGTGAAATATTTTGGTTTGCCATATAATCTATAGACAAAAATACTGCATGTACGTAAGTGGCGCGAGGTTTAACTTTTTTTACATGTTCTGGATTCAGGGAGTAAATCGGGAAAAGGAGGCACTTTTTAGAACCTAACTCGTTGAACATTTCGTTGTTATTTTAACAATTTTATATTTGTTTTGATATTCTAAGAAACTTTTATTCGCCACTAATTAGTACGTAAATAAGTGGTTAAGGATTGATGAAGGTTTCTTTTAGAATTGGAGGTACTCATTATCACGAAAATAGCGTTAGATTTACGCTCTGTGACTCGATTAGATGTTCCAACTTAATGATTGCCAGGTTAACTAAGGTACTACCGTACTAGTTCACAGAATAATATATAGGTATTCCTTCCCCAATCTGCAAAAAATGACCAAGATATAATTCGATTTTACGAAGTATATAATCCATTGTTGGTTGAACATTTATGTGAATTTGTGATCAGCCAATCATATGCCTCGAAATAACATGAGATTGAAAATTAACCAATTAAAATAGATTTCGGCCATTATTCAAGTCCTGGAATTGAAATGGTGTGTACTATTTTTGGAATATACAATTCTTCATTATTGAAGATGAAAGTTTGAAAATTGACTTTCAGGCACGATATTAATATATTGATGGGATGGTCGATGTGCAGTCTAGTATGTCTATGCTCTATAGTATTTGTGCAGTTTAAATTTGGCAGGTACAAAGTTTTAGTCTCCCATACCAGAAACTTCTTCAATTCATAATGAAACTGAAGACACCAGGTAGTTCTTTGCTGTTAAGCAAGTTTGAAGTAATTTAACGGGACTGTTTTTAAGACTATGGATCTGCAAGTTTCACAAAGTAGTTAGATCAAGGCATAGGTCAAGGTTAGGTCAAGGCATTCGCTTTTTTTGTTTTGAATGAATGAAGAATTACTTCTACTAATAAGCGAGATTCGCTGCCTTAAGTCCCATTGTTTGTTGGGCATTAGAGACGTCTTTCCAACACTTAGTACATTTTTGATAAAAATATATTTTTAATTGTTATTTTACAGATTTGTTTATGTTGCTTTCATTACTACTCGATCATAGGTTGTGTTCAACTGCAAATGCAAAACGTTTCACATGCAAGTTTTTATCAAAACACATCAATAATTTTGCATGCGGATTTTAAATGCAAAACTATCGATGTGGTAGATATTTCATCAGAATTCCGTGGTTAAAACTTGAAAGTGTATTGTAAATAAATTTGTATGATAAAATATCTGTTATTTATGTTCAATACTGTAAATAATCATTATTTATAAGTAAATTTTTGAATAAAACTGGAAAAAAAGCTACCTTGAACAGGTTGTCAAAAATGTGTTTTTTTTGACAACCTGTTGAAGCAAGCTTCTTTTTTTACTTATAAATAAAGTTTATTTACAGTATTGAACATTAATAACATAGTTTAACTAAAATAACAGATACTTTTATCATACAAATTTATTTTACAATACACTTTCAAGTTTTAACCACGGAATTCTGATGAAATATCTACCACATTGATAATTTTGCATTTAAAATCCGCATGCAAAATTATCGATGTGTTTTGATAAAAACTTGCATGTGAAACGTTTTGCATTTGAACAAACCATATGCTTAATTCGTTTATGAATTTCCTCGTACTTGTAATGAACATAAATTGTTTTGCACATAAATCTAAAAATTAAGACAACAGATTTCAAATCTTTTGTTTGACAGGCTTTTTGATTTTTTATCCACTTTTCATTTTACATATTTTCTTAGGGAAGACAAAATGCAGGTATACGAGTTACTTTTGTTTGTTCGAGGAGTTGTGGTTATTGTTAGGGATTTACCAACTCGTTTGGTTTCAAAAGTAGAACAAACATTTTTGATTGTTTAACTATGATCATTTAACAGTTTTAGCACATGGACTATATATGCAGTAGGAATAATGCTCGAATAATTGTTTTCTAAACTAAATTTATTGAAATTACTGTTTCTATGGTATTTATCAGCTTTATTTTTTTTTATCAAAAGCAAACTAAACATTTTTAACTCAATATTCTGTTATCCAAAAGTCATGGTCAATTAGAACTTTCTTTTGCTTAATACCAACAAACACAACTATAATTAACCAGAAACTTTCATTGAATTACATTGAAATTATGTTAAAGTGAAGACAAAAAAATTGAAAAGTGGAGTCTAGGAAAGTTAAAGTTTTTAAAATGTCTTAAATTTTACTGCCAACATGTTTATAATTTTGTTGAGCATACTAGAGGCGTAGCTCTATTTAGGTGTTACTATTCTATCGTCTTCGTCTGTCAACGGCGTAATAGTTGTAATTCAAGTAAAACATTCACGTTTTTGTTTGTTGTTCTACAGTTATCATTTACATTTCAGATAAACAGTTAGGAAGTGTACATTAAAGATTGCCAAGTTGTGATTTTTGAAAAATTGTAATTAAAAAGATGAAAGGTTTTTATGATAACTTTTAATGGAGATACCCATATTTTTATATTCAAGTAAAACATTAAATTTTTTTGTTTGTTGACTTGCAGTTATCATTTACACATGAAATTAACAGACATGTAGATTAAAGATTATTCAATATTTCTTTGAAAAACCATATAATTTGTGAGATAAAAGGGTTTTCATGAAAAAATTGTATGAACAAGGCTAATTGTTCATGGTTGAAATAAATAGTTGTCGCAAAACACGGTCATCTGGTTCTAGGTAGTTTTCATGAAAAAATGTATTTAACTAGAATTATATTTTTCAGTTTTATTTCATATTTCTGTTCTAATTAATCAATTATCATTTGGATAAATCACAATAGCATTACTGAAGCTTGACATCTTAGCTTCATTGAACTATCACAATTGCCCTTTTGCTTTTATTTACAATTTTCAACAGGTGAAATATGAATTTAATAATTAACAGTTTGAAATTTCTAAAATTGGAGGCATAATATTTTCATACTCTAAGAGAACTGTAAATAAATAAAAATATGTAATATTTAGGAACATCACTTGTTAATTAAAAAAATTAATATCATAAACATCACACAAAAACATCTTCAACTAGATATTCAAAGTCTCAAAACTAAAAGCATAAACTAGTAATGCATGAACCAAACAGTTCAAATGTCTCGTTACAATTCATTAACTAGATATTTGAAAACCTATTATTTCAACAAATATTGAATTTACAAAAAAAAACTATCTATATATATATATAAAGCCATTTATGTTCAGAATTATATAGATTAATTAAATATGTGTATTTTTTACCTAACACCATCAAAGTTACATCAATTGTTTAACCAGAACTTTATTTTATATATTGTATTTACTTACACTTGTTTCATTAACCAAAATTATACTTCAAAATGCATATATAAAATTATTATGATTATCCATAAATGATGCTCATATTCTATAGTTCAAATCATAGAAAACTGAGCAGGAGTTCTGAAGTCTCTAAAATTTGAGAATTTTTCCATTGAAACAAGAGATGTAGAACTATTGGTTAATACATAACCATATCCTTCGAGTTTATAGGGAATATATTTATAAGTTAATGCTCTGAATTCAACAAGTCCATACAAAAACACAGTTATTTCAATAAATTTATGTTCCACAAAATAATTATTCTAAATTTATCATTCCTCCTAACGCATATAACTTTAATTTAGGATAAATGATCACTGCTCTAGGATAGAAATAAAAAATATGTTTAGTCTAATTTTCAAAAATTTACAAATTCATTAACATTATAAAAACATAGGCATAGTTATTTTAATAAATTATAGTTTTATGAATGTTTCTATTCAATATAGATCATTCATAATACATATACCTTTCATTTATATTCAACAATTATTGCTGTAAAACCGGTTATAAACAATTACGAGGAAATTCATAAACAAACTAGGGATGTGACCTATTATTTCAATAAACATTTGTTTTTACAAAGAAAAACATTCTGGATAACATTGTTGAAAATTATATGACAGCCATTACGGTTCCATAAAAAATCTGTAAAAAAAATAAGGGAAATATTTTTTTTACATAAAAGATTTGAAGACATTATTTCAATATTCATTTTACAAAAAAAAATAGTACAAACCAAAACCTACAAGTTTATAGTGGAGACCACTATAAATCATTGCTCTGAATTCAACACGTCCATATAAAAATGTAGTTATTTCATGAATTTCCATTTTTAAAGAAACATTTATTTGAGATGGATTGTTCATAATGTATATAGCTTTCATTTATGTTCAATAAGTATAACTGTAAAACAAAAATTAAAAATGTTTACTCTACTTTGAGAAAAACAAGTCCACAACTAGCATAAAAACTGAGTTATCTCAACAAATTCAAGTTTTACAAAATATTTTATTGAGGATAAATCGTTCATAATGTATATATCTTTCATTTATGTTCAATAATTATTGCTGTGAAACCAAAAATAAAATTGTTTACACTACTTTGGAAAAAACACAAGTACAAAAACAGCATAAAAACTTGAGTTATTTTAATGAATTAAAGTTTTACAGAAAATGTTGTTAAAGATGGATCATTTATAATGCATATATCTCTCATTTTAGTCCTGCAGTGAAACCCTGATTTTGGGGTGAACCTTGTTTTAGGGTACATACAAACTTTTTTTGCAGTTTTG
>JARUHE010305728.1:0-21249 GCA_031471125.1 Archaeomysis grebnitzkii | reverse complement strand
TATTCCTAACAGTTATTTAGAATTTGTATATAAATAAAAATATGATAAAAATTTGTGTGTTTAATTGATTGAATCATTTCATAACTTGAAAAACCCCAATTAATATTATTTTCAACGATTTCTATTTTCGATATTATTTAGGGTTTCGAACGAAGGGTAGAATAAAAATGTTAGTTATTCAACTATGCACAAATTTAGACGATGAACACAAGTTTTTCTTACCTGTGATAGAACACAACAGTCTTAAGGTGGGAGCCTCTCCGGAGTATTGGTTTATCATTCCTTTACTAGCAGCCTGTCGAATAAAATCTTATGAAGGAAGCAACTTGGGATTATTTGTTATGGGTAGAAATGCAGTAATAAAATGAAAAATATATCGTTGCGTCAAATATATTCCACTTTTGGGGTTTGATTAGAAAACATTTCTAAATTTTAAATTAAATTTTGTAATAAAACATACAAATAAAATTTCGTGCTTTGAAGCTATATCATAATTTACTGAAATCAATCAATTTGAATCTTTCACATTTTCTAAACATAGTTCGAAAAGGTGTAAGATTAAAAACCAGATGGAACTGGTTTATGCCAATCAATGTTAAACTGAACAGTACCTTCAAATGGGAACATCTAGCTGTAAATAAACAATCCGGATAAAATTAGTGTTCAATTCATGATAAAAAAAGCATTGAAATATAATTGAAAGTAACTTACTTGTGGAACAGGAATGGTCAAGGTGATCGGTTTGTGGAACTTGCGTCTGCGTGGTTCCACGGTCACAATAGGAGACACGGCGACGCGGTTACCCAGCAACTTCGCGACAAGCTCAGGAGAAATGGGCTGCGCCTGCAAAGGAAAAATCGCGGTTCGAGGGGGATTGCACAAAATGTATGAAATCACATCCAAATTGAACACGGAAACTTCAAACAATTCTATAGCATCATCTTTCAAATTTGAATTTCATTACTGATTTAATATACATATATATATATATATATATACATATACATACATATATACACATATATATATATATATACATACATATATACATATATATATATATAAGCTAAGATGTTTTTATGCAAACTCTATTGGTCATGAAGATGTAAGCAACATATATTTCCATATCTTTGGTATATTTATTACAAATTCACTGGTAGGTGGTGTAGGACTATTATGAAGGCATTTATACGAGAATGCAAGTGAATCCATGAACACAACTATGCAACACCGACGACGGCTAAAGTAAAAAACTAATCTTTAAAACCAATACCAGATGGAGCTTGACATTGATTTCTCATGGAAATAGTGTCTAACATTAGAATAAAATTCAATTTTGCCATTTATATATTAGATGATCAATATAGCTTAACCATGTTTAATACAATATTGAGAAGACAACACTTTCTATTGCAATACAGTTTAAGCATCAATCTTGCAAAGGCATAATTAAACAATGCAAGCAATGTATTATGAGATTAATTTGCACTATTATGAGTTGTCATACAGCTTAGACCTTCAGTAATTAAAATGAGCAAATCATAAAATTCAAACAATTGAAATTTAATATAAAAAGAGTTATTGTAAAAACCTATGCATCGCTAAGGAAGCTACCCAAGTAATGCATGCCAAAACAACAGAAGAGAAGAAAGTACAAACACCACCAATACAAATTAACCACAATGAACTGCATCTCAGATAATATTTTTTCTCCAATCTTTGAAGTTAACATTTAAATCTTAGGAAATTCAAAGCTATTTTAAGTTATGTTGTGAAACTAAGATGTTTGGAAGTGAATTCCATTTTCATTTCCTTTGATTAATTCTCACAAGATAATTTTGATTGACTTAAGATACTTACATTTTGGAATTAACAATTCAAAAAGTATTTATATTAGATAGTAGTAGTTTAAACAGTTTCGAAGAATGATAATTAATACTTTTTATGAAACTGATTTCATTATAGAAAGAAACTGCATTAAAAGTCGAATCTATCAACATAATGGTTGTTTGCTACCTTTAAATCAACAACCAAAAATAACATAAATGAGTAATTATTTATATTTTCTATAATGAATTATTATTCATAATGGATACATACTGTTTTCCATTTATATGATTTTATAAGACATCATTTGTTTTTATCTGCTGAAACAATCGTTTTAATGCTGCCAAGGTCTTCAAAGTTAAATTATGATTTGAAAACTATCACAGCCTAAGTATTATCCAGTATGCATTAAAAAAGACAATGTTTTTAAAATTCCAATTTTTTTCAAAATGAACCATAAATGTCCTTAGATCATCTTTTTCACAAAACTTTACATAAAAAATGTAACTTAATAGACTAAAACTGAACTTCCCAAATTTTAGTTTTTATAATAAATGTTTTATCTAAAACATTTAATTTTTGTAACCCAAAGTATATTTACTTTCTCAGTTGTATATTAATAAATAGTTAAAGTATGAAGTAAGCAAAGATAATTAAGAACCTTTATGTACTTTGATTTTTATATTTCAAAACCAACAAATTGCATTTTGGCAATCTTATTATCCTAAGTATTGTAAACTAAATTTTACAAATTTTTCTTCCATTGTGGTTTTAATCTTAAGTAATTAGAACAGGAAGAGTGTTATCATCTTATTAGGTGTTTATATTTATAAACTCTTTGGAGCAAGAAGGGTGTTATTATTTTATTAGGTGTTTACATTTAGATTCCTTATATTCTCTGTTTGCCAGTGAAATGCATATCAGTCCTACTTGCACCGTAACTTGCTAGCTTTGAAATCTAGTAAAAACAGGTATACTTAATTATCTTATAAGTCACACACATATTAGATTAATCATTAAGTGAAATTTTAAACTTCAACAATGTAAAAACAAACTTTGGGAGTAAAATTGTTAAATGGTTGTATATACTTCATAAATAAATGTATTTGTAGCAAAAAAAAAACAAAGTTCCTTCAGCTTTGAAATATTGATAATATATAATAAATGTTTCATCAATTTTTTTAATTTGCTGTTTTGTTATCGATGATAGTGTTTTGTTATCAATAGTGCAGTGCTTTGGTCATTTTGCTATTATGGTGCGGTGGTCTGTGCTTTGAAATACTCTATTGAATTCAACATTTATGTGAGTGTTTCAAAAAGTAACAATCTGATACATGGTTATTTATGGTAATGTTATAACATCGAGATAGATCTTGAATAATTTTCTTTAGAGGTCACAAGAAACATTTTGAGACCAACTCACCAGTTTTCATTCTTATTCACAAATAGATTGTATGGTTAATGTTTTTTTTAATTCTAATGCAGTATAATAAAGAATGCAAATTTATATTTTGTAGGCTTACACAAAAATAACTTCTCACAACTGTCATCCAAATCAATCCAATCTTTATGAACAATGAAGACTTATCCTAAAGGACAATTGCGAAAGATTGTTGTAGAAAAGGAGCAGTCATTGGGAAAAAGAAATTTTCTTCTTAGGTAATTCATTGACGTAAGGACAAATTGTGTTTGTTTAATCAGAAGTGATTATACATTTGTACAATTTTATTTGTATTATTATTATACATTTACAACTTCAATGAGAATACGTTGAAAAGATTTCTTCCTCTGGAATTATTTTCATTCCACTTCTTTCAGACAGCCTTAAAATAGAAAAAGATCTTTCGATTTGTTTTCCATCAGATCAATATTTAATCAATTCACTCATTTGTCTTACCATTAAAAACTATAATTATTTTCTTTGCTTGTAATGTTTTTCTCAAATGACAATCCATGTTTGTTCTCTGAATCCCATGAGAACAATCTGTGTGTGTATGCAGTGAAAAGCTTCAAAAACAAACTCTCAGAACAAGCAAACTATTTGTGCAGAACAACCACAACTAAACCTTAACAAAACCCTTCAAAATGTCTACAAATGTATAATACAAATTACATGACCAATAAGTTTTCCAAAATATTAAAATTTAATAAAAATCAAAATATTCTAATTAAACAAAATCATTTAATAATTAAATAAGTTAGCCCAGTAACTTAGTTAAACAACTGCTAAAGTACAAAGTGGCATTATAACTTGGATTTATTTTTACCCGTACTATTTTTACATTAAAAAATTAACTTCCATGAGTTAAGAAATATTTTTCATTAATTCAAAAAGGAAAATACAAACAACAAATAAACTTTTATTCTTTTAGAAAAAAAGTAAATTTTCGAAAACTAAAAACTCATGAACATACAATACATAAAAGTGTAATGTTAGTTTAAACTAAGTTTTTTTTGTTTGTTAGTTATTAGAATATTAATAAAAAGACAAAATAAAAAAATGATCAGTCAAATTAATATAAATTAAAACTTTGATTAAAGTATTTATTAGCTCATGTAAATTCAAAGTTTTATCAAACAAATCCTGAAATATTTTAAGTTCTGAGTAATTTAGTTAAATTTGGATTTTGGGAGTTTTTAGTTAATATTTGAAACTTGTTACTGCATATCACACAAGCAACATTCACCAATATTGTCAGTTTGTAAGAAATTTTATTTAGTGATGGAGTAAAAAACAACAAACCTTTGAGAATTAATAAATCTGAATTATAAAGAAATATGGGACAAAATTGAAATTAAATTATTTTATCCAAAAGTTTTATTTAATTATGACTAAAATGAAATAAAAATTCTTACAAATTGGCAAAATGTTTGTTAAAGCTTATTTTTAGGTGTTTGGTGAAATAAAGATCGTGCCATTTGTGTTTAACTAAATTTATTGGGCAACATTATCCAAAGTGATACAACTAAACTATAATAAACATATTTTAGTAAACAATTAGTAAAGTTTTAATATTGGTAAAATAGCAATTCAATAAAGTTAAAAAATTTAAGATATAAATTTGAAACTTTCTTTTACTTCTTAGTAAACTTTGAAACTAATTTCAATTAATTGCAAAACTGGAACTTTTTCAATATCTTAAATTATTTAACAAACATTTTAAAAATTTAAAAATTATGTCATTAATAAATAGTTGAAGAAAAGATTTGCAGAATAAGAAACTAAATGAAGTAATGTGATGTTGAATAATATGTTAACTTGATTACAGTTTGAGATCTAAATATTTAATGGATAAATTTTTAATACTCAAAATTGAACCGAAAAATTATGTTTACTTTTATGAGCAAAACTCTTCATTCAACTATCTATAATTTATACAATTTAATTATTTAATAATTATCTTCAGAAGAAATTAGAGAAATATAATAGAGTACTGCTAGCTAAACATTATGGTTATTCATACAGCATATTCCACTGAATTTTCAAAAGCTAGATTGTTTTAAAAAATTATTTATCTAAACATTTTACATTTTAAATTATATCTTTAGATAGAAAATAATTAGTTTCAGTATTCAATAAAATTAAATAACTGGAATGTTGACTTGTTACAACTTTAATAAACTATATCGGCTTGCAAAAAGATAATTTCCTCTACATAAATGATTACATTTAATTATAAATGTTTGTTTTCTTAAATGTAAACATTAATTTATAATTCTGTGAATATTGCATTAAAAAGTTAATTACTTAATGAAAAAAAGTTAAAACTAGATAGTTCTGCTGCCTTAAAGCTTAAATGTTCAAACCCATCACCAGAGTATAATTTTAAAACAATTTAACATGGAAGTGTTGAAAAAAGGAAATACTAAATCCTCAACCATGGTAACTATTTAAAATATAAATTAAAGTTAGAACCAAAATGAATGAACTTTTTTACATCAACAGCTAATAAATTCAGAAGAATTAAAAACTTAAGAAAATTATTTAAAATATAATAATTGAAGAAGGACAAAGATTTTATTGATTTTAGTCTACCTTCATACAGTAAAAAAGACTAAAACTAATGATTTTAATGTAACTGACTTCCATTGCCTAATACACTATTCTACTTAAGATTACTTGAATGGAATTACGTCGACTAGAACCACTAATTTTATGAGAACAATTTATTAGATCAACTAACAAAAGTCAATTAAAGTTGGCATTGGTTTGGCACAAGATGTCATAAATATATAATGCTTAAAAACTAAAAAACTAAATAAATATTGAATTTGACATTAGCTTGTATAATAAACCTATTATCAACTAAAGCTTAAAACTAAATATATGCTGATAAATATGTGGAATGTATTTTTATAGAAAAAAAATAATTCTAACAGATCATTGTGAAACTGAAAGAAGTTCAAAAATATGATTTCTACCTAATGTTTATTATAATAAAATCTTTTCACATACATTGAACATCTTAGATTCTTATTTCATAGTAAACTATTAGGAGAAATTTAGATGTTTCATTGAAATGAAAGAGTAAAATTTAGAAACATTTTAATTTGTATGCCTAAGACATTGAATCAATACATGTAATTCAATGTTGCGACAAGATCTATACTTCTTGGCTTAAAAAACCTTTTTTTAGTAAATAGTAAAGTTGTTGATAATTTAACAAAATTAACTAATTTTAACAAATATAGTTTTATTGCCGAGAATGGTTGAGAAGTTTTGAAATGTAAGAGATAGAACAATTAGGGTCGATTAACAATGTTAATGTTACAGGATTCAAAGTCTGGATGAACTAACAATATGAGGAAGGACTTCACAACACCTAACATTTATTCTATTTCATTAACATTATAAACAAACTTGAGACTATCAAGTTATAGTTAACATTAGTAATACTTTCTCGGTAAAGACGCATCAAATCAGCACATTTGTGAATTGAATAAACCTAGCTAACAAAACTAAATGGTCAGAACTGAATAACTTTTTCTTTTAAATAATTTAGGATTGTTGACATTTTAAAAGGAGGGACTGATGAATTAAACAGTTATATAGCTATTGGTGATTAAACAAATATTGATGAAAACATTGGACACAGCTAATTATACTTATGCTATTATATTTATATTTTGAATTTTAAAAAAGTGTTATTGTTTTTTAAATTTTGTAAGTTCATTAGTTCTATAAAATTTGATTACATTTTAAACAATTTTAATAACAAAATCTGAAAACACAACTAATAAGAAATCAAAAGCTAAATTATTATCAATTATTCAAGTTAAAAGTCCATAAAAGTTGTTAATTTAATCCAAAACTGCAATGTTTAAATTTGTAGCTAAGCACGGCTTTTGAGCCAACCAAAATAACATTTAACTTTAGTTTACATTTCTAAGACTATTACTAAAGATATCATTTATTGTTGACTAGATTGAATTATATATTTTGTACTATCAATCAATATATTTACAAACAATCTACACAAAGTTCATGACAATAACATCTACGAATTTGATTGGTTAGTCAATATACAAGATATTAAACTTATAAACAAACAAACTAAACATGTATAATTATACATCTAACCATTCATTAGCATTAATTCCTAATATTTATTTATTTAAAGATAAAGATTGTCTCAGTAAGATGAATAGGTAACAAAATAGTTTTTTATAAGGACTGAATAATCATATGATCTTACATTTCTCACAATTAAATTATGTTGTTCTTTACATATTTTAACAATTGGATAGATATTAAAAGTTGTTTAAAAACTGCAAAATATATAAAAGATAAACTATAAGTTTTATATAGAAGAAATCAAACTAATCCAAAGCTTAGCTCTCACAAATTATTCAGCAAACCATGTTACTCTTGGATGGTAAACTTTAAGCTCACATGTAAACCATGTGCTCCACTATGTGATAATGGTAGGATTTTTTACTTGTAAAATATTTATGCAATAGTATATGTTGATGGCATACTTATGCAAAAGTATGTGTTAATGGCATACTTATGCAATAGTATATGTTGATGGCGTACTTATGCCAAAGTATATGTTAGGGCATACTTATACAATAATATATGTTAATGCGTTGGTCCCCAACTGCCATGCCGCGGCACGATACCGTACCGCGATAACTTCTTTACCATGCCGCGAGTAGATAGCTGTCTCTTTATAATTGACGTGCCATGCTAATATAACTAAATATTTTTTGTATATAGGAAATAACAAAAACCCTAGATGTATTTTTTGTTAGTAGAATATGTGTTGCAAAAACTGAATTTGGTAGCTCAAATGCGATGTGTAACACATATTATTATTAGAAAATATTAATTTTTATGACAGGGGTGCCAAATTTTAAACAGCCTGAAACCGTACCACCATGAAAAAAGGTTAGGAACTACTGTGTTAATCTCATACTTATGCAATAGTATATGTTAATGGCATACATACACAGTAGTATGTGATTGTGTTACATTTATGCAACAGCATGTCGTCATCCATATTCCTTCAATAGTATGTGGGTATGTTATACACATTAAATAGTATGCAGTCAAGTCATATTCATTCAATAGTATGTGATCATGTCATACTCATTCAATAGTATATGATCACGTCATACTCATTCAATAGTATGTGGTCATGTCATACTCATTAAATAGTATGTGGTCATGTCATACTCATTCAATAGTATGTGGTCATGTCATACTCATTCAATAGTATATGGTCATGCCATACTCATTCAATAGTAGGTGGCATGTCAAACTCATTCACTGGTATGTGGTCATGGCATATTCATTTAATAGTAGGTGGTTATGTCATATTCATTCAATAGTATGGGATCATGGCATACTCATTCTATAGTTTGTGGTCATTTAATTTTCATTTAATAGTAGGTGGTTATGTCATACTCATTCACTGGTATGTGGTCATGTCATATTCATTTAATAGTAGGTGGTTATGCCACTCATTCACTGGTATGTGGTCATGTCGTACTCATTCAATAGATTTTGGTCATGCCATGCTATTCTTTTCCAAGTCATATTTATAGAACACCAGGTGTTCATGCCATATATGTATACAACAAAATGTGCACATGTCATACTACTTTTATGTTATATGCTTGTATTTTACATCACAAAGGTACACAAGTATGTATGCAAATCTAGCATCAGTAAAATCACATTTTTCTCGGACATGCATACCTCCTCTCAAGTCAGTGTAAATTGCTAAGCATATAATCATCAAAAGGAATAATTTAGTTTGTATATAACTTTCAAAGTACTGTACAATCATACATCTACCAAGACACATTAAACATGTTGATTAACTGAAATGTTATATTCAAAATATTCAAAATTTAACCTACACTTTTGTTCCTTCTGTACGGTTCAACTTATTTTTTTACTTTATTAAAAAAGTATGTTGTATCTTACATTCAGACTTTAATTAGAACTTAATTTATTTGTTTTCTCTCTCACTTTCAATCTATTTTCTCCAAAATCCAAATGATGCAGAATATAATTTATTTCAATTTAAACAATTCTTATTAATAATTCCTTAATACAAAATTAATCTTTCAGAAATATGCCAACTAAAGAAATATCTAAAAAATACTTTTTCTTTTAAGAATGACAAAGTTTAGTTTTTGCAATGTAACAATTAGATGGCATTTGATCTTACACAAATACCTCTAATTTAATTAATACGAATGTATGCTACTTAAATAATTTTCAACTATAAGCTTTAAAAGCTTTAAGCTATGCTAACTAAGTCTAACTACTTAAGTTATTATAAGTATCACCCCTTTGATCTATAAAATTACTTTGAAGAATTTGTCTACGACCTAAGATCAACAGAGCTAGATTATGTTTATTTTTATTTATAAACATTAATTGATATTTTAATTAACTTTAGAAAACAAAAACCTCAACTAGTTTGACAAAAGTTATTTTTTAATATTCTTAGATAGAATTTTTGTTAAATTAAAATAAATAATATGAAAAGAAACATTTTTTCAACAAAAATAAAATGAAAGCTTCTCTACAATGTTTGTCCTAAATTAATTACTAAAAATAAAACATTTTGATTTACGAGTTCAAAATTAATTAAATGCTCATTATTTAGACATTAGAAATAACTGCAACAATAGAAGTAATTTTTCTGTTATTTCACATTGCATGAAACGCAACCTCTAAATGACAGGCGGAGGACAAACATTACGGAGCTCGATTTCGAATGCCTTTAAGCCATCACCAAATGAGGCTAAAACGCTTTTTCTTTGGGATGTTATTCACGCTTATTTTTTTCATGGGGCCAGAATGATTTTTTCGGGGTTTGAAGAGGTTTACCTGCAGTCCCACTTTTATTTTCTTGGTCAAGGCTCCTTGAGGGAAGACGGCTTGCACTTGTGGCACCACTGTGGATGACACCATTCCTCCTTCAGGTCCGATGGCATGAACCTGAAACACAAACAAAATTCAATGAGCATTTGATGTTTAAACTGAGGTCCGAATGTGCAACTTATGATTGTTTTACTTTGAATCAATTAGTTATATTTTACTTAATAATCGACAGTGCTATGTGTAGTTGAAGAAAAATTAAAACTGAAAGTTTGTATCTAAAAAAAATAGTACCAATTCTCTTTCTGTCAATTAAGCTTTAATATTAATTATGTTTTTACTTTTTACTAATCTTCTATTAAACAAAAAATTGAAGTGTCATTTTCAATGTAGTCAAGTTAGAAAATTGGAGAAAATTTTATAATTATATCTATTATGATAAAAGCTATCAATGTAGCAAGAAAACTTAAAATCCTCTGAAACTTTCCATAAACAAAATGCGAATCTTACCTCTTGTCTAATTCTAGTAACAATGGCAAAATATTGTGGAAAATCTGTGGTTAATACTCTGGTAATTCGGCTCGTGTTCAAATCTTCCAACTGTTTCAACTCTGAATGAAATAAAAACAAACATTAATTTTAAACAAACAATCTCATGGAAAAAAATATTTTATTTTTTTAAAATAAATCAAAATATCTATTTACAAAGCTCTAATTGTATTGTTACATCAATGTATTTTGTCACAGGTAGTGTTTTAAAAATCATTAAAAAGGTAATTAAGAGCTGCTTGGATATTCAAACAAAATAGTTTGCAAATTTTAAAATTTAAATTAATTCATTGAAAAACACAACAAATCAGAAATTTAAAATGCTTTTAAAAACATATAAGTTAGGTTAATGAAAACATATAGAAATATCTAGGAATTCACCAAAAATTTAGATATTTTCAAGACGTTTGTACAAATTAGCAAACGTTAACAAAACAAATAACATTTTCTATCAATTTGAAAATTGCAAAACTTTAAAAATTTAAATATTTTCTTTAAAGTTGTTAGAAATTTTCATAACTTTAGAAAGAAGAAAACTTGTATGAACTTGTAAAAAATTTAAAACTTCAAAAGGAATAAACTTCCTACCAGTTTCTAAGAAATCTAAACCTTTAAAAGTATAAGATTTTCTTCAAAATGTATAAAAAATTTCAAAACTTTAAGAAGAAGAAAACTTTCTACAAAAAATGTCTGCTGCTCACCTTCTCCATCGAAACTCTCATTCAAGACCTCTTGGACAGCCTCCTCCGTCGCCTCAAGGGTGTGTTCTCGCCACGTCTCTCCATTGTCGGATCTCAGGATCACGATCTCCCGCTCCTTTCCTCGCAGGGAGGCGAAATGAGGAACCTCGATGATCACCGGCCTGTTAGTATTTTTTTTTACATATATTATTATTATTGTTATTATTAATATTTTAAATATATTATTGTTTTTATATATATTAATATTTTTAGCTATATTATTATTGTTATTATTATTCTTAGATATATTATCATTCTTAGATATATTAATATTTTTAGATATGTTATTATTTTTAGATATAATATTATTTTTAGATATAATATTATTTTTAGATATATTAATATTTTTAGATATATTAATATTTTTTAGATATATCAATATTTTTAGATATATTATTATTGTTATTATTATTTTTAGATACATTATTATTATTATTCTTATTTTAGATATAATATTATTGTTATTATTATTTTTAGATATATTATTATTGTTATAATTATTTGATATATTATTATTGTTTATTATTTTTAGATATATTATTATTATTATTATTTTTAGATATATTATTATTGTTATTATTATTTTAGATATATTATTATTGTTATTATTATTTTAGATATATTATTATTGTTATTATTATTTTTAGATCTATTATTATTGCTAATATTATTTTAGATCCATTATTATGGCTAATATTATTTTTAGACATTAATATTATTGTTATTATTATTTTTAGATATATTAATATTATTGTTATTATTATTTTTAAATATATTATTATTGTTATTATTATTTTTGTTATTATTATTTTTAGATATATTATTATTTTTAGATATATTAATATTTTTAGATATATTATTATTGTTATTATTATTTTTAGAGACATTATTATAGTTACCGGTATTGTTATTTTTAGATATATTATTATTGTTATTATTTTTAAATATATTATTATTGTTGTTATTATTTTTAGAGATATTATTATTGCTAATATTATTTTTAGATCTATTGTTATTGCTAATATTATTTTTAGATATATTATTATTATTTTTAGATATATTAATGTTATTGTTATTATTATTTTTAGATATATTATTATTATTATTTTTACATATATTATTAGTTATTATTATTTTTAGATATATTATTAATGTTATTATTATTTTTAGATCTATTATTATTGTTATTATTATTTTTAGATATATTATTTTTATTATTATTTTTAGATATATTATTATTGCTAATATTATTTTTAGATATATAATTATTGTTTGATATAGTATTGTTATTTTTATTTGTAGATATATTATTTTTATTATTTTTTTTAGATTTATTATTATTTGTATTACTATTTTTTAGATATATTATTATTCTTATTTGTTTAGATATATTATTATTATTATTTTTTATTATTACTTTTAGATATATTTTTTAATGATATTTTAATTAAAGATTTCTAAATATAAATAGTTTTATAAGTGAAATTAGCAGAGTAGTGTGAAATACCTGTTTATAGAGGATGAAACTTATTTAAAAAAATTGTTTTAAAGTTATATTATAAATATTCATAAGCTGTAGGAACTCAAAGTCAGTTCATGTAAACCTGAGGTACTATCGCCAAGAAATAGGAGTCCTCAACAACAGTAATACACAGAAGTGCCATATTTTTCATTAATTTGTTGGTTATTGTAAGACATTGAAACATAAATAAGAAATATAAAAACACACATGCTTCGGTTTTATCTTTTATAAAGTTGATTGAATATTTTAGTTTACATTTGAAAAAGTTCTGTTAGTGGCTTAGGACTTCTTTTTTGGGCAATATTACCATAACCTAAAACAATGGAAACCCACCCCAAGAACTTAGCCGCGGCAGGTCCCATCTCGAGGATCCTGGAAGCAAGGGCCTCCCCTTCCATGAGGGGCGGGGCGTGCACCAACTTGTCCTTTTTCAGGTATCTGCAGGTGATGCGCATGGGCATGGCCGCCTTGCGAGGGGGGATGATGACGCGAACCCCCGAGTGTCGGCATCCACGCATCGCGCCTCCGCGCGCATCCACCATGAAGCTCACCAAGAACCTGTGACGTCATGAATGGGTTAGTGATCGCCGATTGGTCGGTTCGGAAAAAGTTATTGAAATCTTGTTTATTAATTAATATTTGGAACATTTCATTTATTTTCAATATTTTAATATAATTGTAAATTTACCTAAACCATATTTAGTTAGTATCTACAAATCTACATTAGTTAGAAAATACTACATAATCAAAGCAACTATAATAAAAAAAAATATTTTAATTTGTGCAAGATTTGATTAATTGACATTATTGTGATTTACATTTTCATGAAGACTTCAAGCAAAAATAATCAATTCGAAAATAATTTTTATCATAAAATCAAGTTAAAGATGAAATAGAACATTAGTAAATATGCATTCTTTTAAGAAATTTGATGAATTGAAATATATTTTGTTTTAAATTTAATCTTCAATGTTCATAAATACTTTTTTCAATTAACATTGTGTCAATTATATACATAACCAATATAAAACCAATATTTTTGTAAAAAAATTAAAGTAAAGATGTAATATTTTCAATTTGCTAAAACTATGTGCACACTTGCAAAATATAAAAAATATTTTAGAATTAAATATAAAATTGTATTGAAAAATTACTTACGTTCTCCATGACAATTTTCTATTAATGTAAATGTATGCATGAAAAATATGATAAGTTTAATTGAAAAATATTCTAAAAAACAAAGAAAACTTTTACTGAAAAATAATTCATTTAGATTTCATCTCCTGTGCAGCAGCAAACCTGTTAATTTTATAATGTTAGTTTTATAAACCAAGTGCGATTTTTAGCATTGTTGACACCAATCCTTAAAAAGTAATGGCTTTGGTTTAAAAGAACAAGTTATAATGCATGCGGTTTTGTTATGTGGAATTATACACTTTAATACAGAAGTAAAATGTTAGTTGTTAAAATTAATTTTTAAACACAATAAAAAAATATTTTTATGTTTTTACGTAGGTAAACCAGCACCAAAGAAGAATATCAAAATAAATGCACCTGACTTGTGTTTTATAAATCTAATACAATTTTAAGAATGAAGATTTTTACTTTTAATCCAACATATAATTAAAATATAGCACGAGAATTGTTCGTTGACGAAGACATAATATTACGCCTAGGAATACAATTTGAAAACTAATTTGTTGATTAAATTTAAAAAATCAAATGTATAAGCAAGATTATTTAACTTCAGTACATTAGTTAATCTTTCAGAGTTTGTTTTAATTAAATAAGAATTCATTTGTATGTTCTTTTGTTTGTTTTAATTAAATAAGAATTCATTTGTATGTTCTTTTGTTTGTTTTAATTAAATAAGAATTCATTTGTTTGTTCTTTTGTTTGTTTTAATTAAATAAGAATTCATTTGTTTGTTCTTTTGTTTGTGCTTCTTTAAAATATTTAGTAACGCATTTGTTTTTCAATTTCAAAAACAAAACAAATGAGATCACTCAAAATAAAATGTCCGGATCAAAGGGAAGTGATGACGTCATTAAAAAAATTAAAAAAAATTGACTTGATGAGCTTCGCATGTGGCACAAAGACATCATTTAAATTATAAGCCATGACGTCATCGAAGTAGTATGTACATATATGACGTCACGAGTGACAATTTATCTAATTCAAATTTTTTAAATTGTTATTAAATTATTATTTCATTGAGCACGGCTGCATTATAAAATACAACCATTAAGCGAACATTAGATTCCTGTTAAGATATTGTTCACTTTAATTGATTTTAATTTAGCAAAATAGTGAGAACATGTTCATTTTATCAATCGGTAAGAACTTACATGTCTAAAACTGTACAACTTACTAACTTATTTTTAAATTAAAAAATATTAAGTTATCAAAAAATAATGCATTGCATAAAGTTAATTTACATATTTAGATAATTGGCATTTTTAGATTTTTATGTGTTACAATAAGACATTTAAATATTAATTTACAAAAGTTTTATATAAATATACACTTTAAAGTATAATCGTTTATAAAGATGTATGTTATTTTAAAAGAATTTTAACATTTTGATTTTTCTTTGAAACATTTAAGAAATTAGATTGCCAGTTCCTTTAAGAATTTCAAGATAAAAATGTGAACAATTAAACAAAGTTTAAAAATGTTAGTGAATTTGAAGATCGTTTTGCAAGCACTTAAACTAATTTCAAAATCCAGAGTAATAAAACTGGTTTAAAACAAAAGAACAAATCAAAATGCGGAGAACGACAATTGGTTTTAAAATGAAGAGAAAATTTATTAAGGAGGAAGTTAAATCTTTCGGCCAAACATCCTTTCTTGGATGTACAAAAAGGAAAAGTTGTTTCTCAGGACCAAGATACGAGTTAAGGACGACGTTAAAAAGAAGAGTTCGAGGGAAACGAAAGGCTCGAGAACTATGTTATTTCATCTAAGGATTGTCGTTATGTAAGGCAAAGCATTTGTCATCTCTTTACTAATTCTTTTCCACATAAAAAGAACAAAACATCTCAAAATGACCTTAAAACTCTTGGCCGAAAACTATTTGACTAAAGTATCTCAATCTAGAGTTTGGCAAAATGTTCTCATCAAATAAAGAGACAACAAAAGTTAAAAGAAGAATCAGTCGTGAGAAGCGATTAATTTTGAAGATTTTCTTCCGTCAAATCCTGACGGAATCATTTTGAGATTAAGGAGTTTCATCCCCTCCCTCAAAGGAAGAGGAGGAATACAACGCCCCTCATCCTCCAAGAGAAAAGAAGGGTCCTTCAGCCCCAGTTTAACTCTTCTCCAAAATGGAGAGGTAGTTAAAGGACCACTGATCTTTTCCATGGAGGGAAGGGGAATGCACGAATGATCTCTTCCATGGAGGGAAGGGGAATGCACGAAGGGGAGTTGCCAACCTGTCTCTCCACATGCCAGCGGAGGAGCCTCTCGTCTCTGATGAGAGGCAGGACACCAGGCTGTTCAGACTGACCCTGATTCACGACGACAAAGGATTCGTTAACAAAAATCACAAAACTTAAGTCCGGAACATTCCCAACTAAATCTTGAGAATTTTACAAAAGCTTAAGACTATAAAAAATTAAAAAAATACAAAAGATAATCCAAACTATATCACAAAAAAGTAGTTCATAAATCTAAAGTTGAGAATGTTCCAATGATGTTTAAAATTAAAAATTTAAATTAAGTTTATGTTTTGCATACTGATTTAAAAGTTATTTAAATGTGTTAAATAAACATTATCAAGCAAATTTTAAAATTATCAATCATTCAAACAAACATAAGTGGAAACTTTATAAAATTTAATTATTTTCATAATTTTTGTTTTTAGCTTTCCATAGAACTGGTGTGTAACCATTTTAATGAACTTTTACGAATTAGACAAAATACTGAAAATATTGAATCTATTATTTTAATACAATAATTTAATTAATCAAATTATGATTTATTTAACGAGATATATTTTACTTTTTTTAAATACATTTCTAACTGAAGGATGAACATGATAGCAATGTACATTCAATATTCATCATGATAATATTTTATAAACGGACCATTACAGCTTATAACATAAGAAATTATTACTCCAATAATAAATCAATAATTAAAATTAAAGAATAAATAAATGTAAATAAAGTAAATTGCTGAATAATTTGAGTTTCGTTTTACGATCATGCATTTTTATAAATAAGTCGAAACTCAAAAACAAAAATCTAAATAAAAAATAAATTGTTGTTTACTTGACAATATTAATAATGCATTGTCATCTTAACCTTTTTGTCAAATAAGTAAATAGCTTCAACTTTCACTTTCAATAAACAACAAACAATAAGAATTAATAAATATTTATATAATTCATTCTTAAACATTCAACAAAATTTAAATTGAAAAATACAATGAACGAAAAGACCGAAAATGTTTTATTAAACTATAAAACTTGATATTCGTGTTAATATTTCAAGTTTTTTGTGGTAAAATTTTAACTTTTTCGTAGAAAATTAAATTCTAACATAAAATTGTAAGCTTTTTAAAACTTGAACATTGGCTGTTTAATGTAAAAGAAAATAAAGTTATTATTTATGGAATTAAATTAACAATTATGCTCAAATAAGGACACTTAGGCAAAAAAATGTTTAAAATCGAATCTTCAATCTTTATCTTGTTTGATTAATAATAAATAATTTAATTACGAAACATTTCACCAAAAACTTTAAATCTTTTAGGAATACAGACAAGTGCAGAGTTTTAATGAAGATGATTCAGTACAACAAAATATTTTTAGTGTATGTTATTTTGGACATAAATTTGATTTTGGTTCACTCTTTAACCTTGAATACATTCTATAAATTCATGGAGATTGCTATTTTGTGTGTAAATTGAATCGAGGCGATACAAAATGTTAAGATGAAAAAAATGTGGTTAAACAAATTTAAAAATGTAACCATGTTAAGATAAAGAAAAAATTTGGTTACAAACATTTAACAATGTTAACAGTTGTTTTAAACTTGACTCTACAATACTCCATTGTTAAAGAATGTTTATCTTAACTATTTCGAAAACGTTTTTTTATTCATTTTACCAAAGCACGAATCATAAAATTCAAGAAAAACTAAATGATAGAACAAAAATGGGATGAAAATCAACAAATCAGTAAAGGCTCAAAGATGCAAGGAATGGAATTGATGAGAGCTTCAGGTGAACATTGGAAGCCAAGATGAAGGCAACACAGGAAGGAAAAAGATGACTCATCGCTCAGATATTATCTTCATATGATGGAGGCAAAGAGATGTATTGAAAACAAGAGAGAGAGAGAGAGAGAGAGAGACAGACAGACAGAGAGAGGGAGAGAGAGAGAGAGAGAATGAGAAAGAGAGAGAGATAATGAGACAGAGAGAGAGATAATGAGAAAGAGAGAGAGATAATGAGAAAGAGAGAGAGATAATGAAAAAAGAGAAAGAGAGAAAGATAATGAGAAAGAGAGAGAGAGAAAGAAAGAAAGAGATAGCCAGAGATAGATAGAGAGAGACAGAGATAGACAAAGATAAACAGATATAGAGAGAGTGGGGAGGAGAGAAATGGGGTGAAAACTAGTAGGAGAGAGGGAGAAATGGAGTAAAACAAGAAGATAGAGAGAGAAAACTGCAGTAAACACGAGAAAACCGATAAAAATAAAAGAGAGCGTGAACAAAATGAAGAAAGATAGAAGTATATGTTTATACAACAGATTGTTAAATCTGTTTTTAACAAACCTTCATATCTGCAGTTGTTTGTTTACAAAGCATTAATAATTACAACTCTTAACAACACAAGTATTTTCACACATGTGATGTACACAATCAATTCTAACGATTGGTAATTTACTTTGCTGATTGTATATATATATGGTTTGAGCATTCGAGTAAACAAGTGCCCGTTTTTATTTTCATTATTCATTTTCTAATAAATAAAATCTTAATTTACTTATTTATTTCTAAACGGTTATTTATGGAGTCACTCAGTCTGCTCTAGAGCACAATATCCTATTTACACCATGGTCATCATTAATTAACGAGCTCGAATATATGATCATTCAACACTTATACGTATTTTGTAGCACCGGTGATACATACGTCTAATGGCTTATTCAATCTTATGTAACACCAGTGATACAAACAAATTTAGTTTCTATTTTTAATATATTTATACCGGCAAAAATTGTTTAAATAAATGTAAAATTCTCAATGATTAAAGTATATTTTAAAAAGAAATTATATTAAAAAACTATTAAAGTTAAATGAAAAACATAAAAAACTTTTATAGCACACTAATGTCTTTCAACAATCAATTAAATTCAATTTATACATATGAAATAAATTTAGTAATTAATAAAAACTTCATAAAAATCTACATTTACTTGTGGTATACAAATTAAAAATAAAGTTTATTTCATGTTCTCAATGTTAATAATTTTACAATCATTTACAACCTCAACATTTGGTTATTTGAAATGAAATAGAAATATTGAGAAAAAGTTAGATTTCGGCATTTTTTATTTATATTAATTTTCCCATAAAATGAAAGAAAACATTTCCATCCGAATGGTACGCCCATCTCAATAAAATTAGGAACATCCTTTTTGGGATAAAATTAGTGAATACAAAACGGTAACAATTTTTAAGGAGATACATTAGATTTTTTTGGATGCAACCGGTTCTATTTTTATATTTCTTTGAAAATGAAACAAAAAGTTTTTTTAGTAATCTCTTTCCACCTTTCGACAGTTTTCTCTTTTTCATTCTTATGTTTTGTCTTCAAATGTGAAACAAAGTCAAAATAATCTAACCCATCCGCTGCGTCATCCAGAAACGCCTATTGGAAAAATGATTTTTCTTCGTGGCTTTTGCTTCAATCTATCAACACCTTCGAGTTATATTCGTTTCACCTACTTCACTATTTCCATCTCACGTATATTTACCACTTTCATGAATTCCTTGTCAGGAGTGACCAGTCAATGTAGTTCACGTAAATTAACCCCAATATAAACAACTAGATTTACTTTAAATTTCATTCGCAAAAATAATCTGCTAAGGGAGTAAACAAAGATTTGTCTAAACCCAATTTAATCCTAACAACTAAGAAACGAATTGCATTCAAGAAAATGATTTCATCTTTATTTGTTATTGTATAGTGAAGAAATGGTATAGTACACGCATATACACCTACTTTATATTATATTATATATTTATATGTATTTATATATATACAAGATATAATATATATATATATATATATATATATACACATATATATATATACATATATATATATAACTTGGCAGTGGGTACTACTTTGACTATTCTGCTTATTTGTGGACACTTGGATAAGTTTAAGCCTTGCGCCACATCCTAAATTAGACAACAATAGTCGTCGTGTTTTGGAGGTAGAGGAAGTTATTCTAAATAAGTTTGTTGTAATAAAATAAAACCAATTAATTTAACTATTTGTTACATTGGTTCAACGTGGACTCCTAATGTAGTACATTAAGTTAACGTGTATAGCTGTTTCGTTTCTTGTAACTCAGTCAAAAATAAGTTAATCCTTAAATGTATTTTTTCGACCCTTAGATTAATTGAGCTATTTATCCATTAAATGTTGTGAAATTGTTAGCAAATTGATGTAAAAATGTGCAAATGAAAACACTTTTCATTAAATTAAAAAAAATTAATTAAATTAAATTAAATAAACAATTGAAAAACAATTGGAAATATAAATTAAATTTAAATACTGTAAAAGAACAGAGACCGCCAGAAAAATGAAGAAGACAAACTAATGAGAATTAAAGGCGATCAATTTTATCTATTGTCTTATAATCTCAGATGCCGTCAATTAAATACATTACAATCTCAGATGCCCTGAAATGACGGTGATAACGTTGTTGGTTAACTGCTACCAAAGACGAAATTGTTGTATGCATTTTATGAAAATCTTGAATTGTACCAAAATTTGCATTCTTTGATACCGTAAAATGAAATTTTTACATCGAAATTCGAGTAAAACTTATGTTATAGAAGATAAAATCGAAATTCAACCTTCTAAAAGGACATTGGGTGAATCATAGCTTGGCATTTAGATACAGATGAAAGACAAATAATGTCATTAAAATTAATAACACCAACTTGAAATATGCCTAATTTTTTAAACAAAAAACATTTGAGGTGTTTTGTCATTTACAATATAAATAAGATAAGTTTTATTTT